>JAFVLL020009564.1:0-10697 GCA_021397915.2 Tor tambroides | reverse complement strand
CCACTCGCTGAACAGAGCAGACGCAGAGAAAGAGGTGCGTGCGCGCTGACCTCACGCCGTTGCGGCAGTACCAGCGATCACAGAGACTCGCTAAGGTTTGTCCAAGAAGTCGCTAGATTTGTCACTAGTCGCTTTTTTGGAAAAAAGTCGCTGGGGGTGTCTGAAAAGTCGCTAAGTTGGCAACACTGAACATATAATTCGATTTAAGTAATAGTAATAACACAGTTTATTAAACACAATTTTTAGTCCATGTTTTAATTTCACTCGTAAACCTCTGTTAGTGTTCGAAAATGTCTCTGTTAGTTCACATTTCATTACATTTTTAAAAAATTTTAAATCTTTTATTGATGTAATTCATTTGATTATCAGCAATTTTTATCGTGAATTTTTATTAAGTCATAAAACACAGAATCCAGAACAATTAAAACAGACAACACAGAATTTCAGAAAAAAATGAAACACGTTTCACAAGTCCCTATTATTGTAAAAAATTTAACGAATTACTAAATTTCATGAATTCAAATGATTAGACATCCTTTTTGATTATTCAAATTTATTGAAACTATTAATAGCGGAATCCAGGAAAATTAAAAAAAATGAAATATCATTGTTAAAAGTGCAATGAATTATTAAATTGTTAAAGTTTTATGAACTCAATTGATTAAATATCCTTTTTGATTATTAAAATGTAATATAAAAACATGTTTTTATAACTGTTCTGCCTTAATGGTTTGCTGTTTTGTACCGTTTAATAAAAAATTAATAATAAATCTTGTTGTGAATGAGCATGTCACACAATACGTTAAACTACTTCAAAAGGGCAAGAAAAATCCTGTTCCCTTTAAGGCCTGCTGTACTGTTTTACCTTTATAACCCTGTTCTGCCTCTCGGAGGTCAATCTTGGTGATGGGTTTGAAATCCACGTCCCACAGCCTCACACATCCATCCCGCCCACCGGTGGCGAAGCCTTCTTCACACGAATGCATGCTGAAGATCCCTGCCTGCAGAACAACAAGAGTTTACGCATGCGTCACCACATGCTATATTCTCTAATGTCACAGATGCATGACCCAAATGGCCAATGCATTGAACATCTGATCATAAATGGCATGCGTTGCATTGTAACTTGAGTGAATGTCCTTTAATGGAGATGCTATAGCGCACAGCTGATGTGTATGTGGTGGGAGTGATGGTGTAGGAAGTGTGATGAGCTTCACTCACTCCGTGCGCCGCCTGTATCGTTCTCGTTAGGTTGAGTCCCTTCCACACGTAAATGTCTCCATTAAGAGCTCCAGAATACGTCACTTCATCTTTCGCCGTTGCCAAGCAGAGGATGGTTTGCAGGTCCCCCGTCTTTCCAAAAATCCCTCGTTTTGGTGTCAGTGCATTTCCACATAATGCCCAAAACTATGAGACAAAAGAGAAAATCAGCTCATAATTTAATTATTTTCAGTTTTTGCTCATGCAAATCAGATTTAAATCTTAAAATATTGTGCATGCATAACTTTATTTTTAGAGCTTGACATCTGTGCATTCACTTTTACTAAATGGAAAGTCATACAGGTTGACTAAATCAGACAGAATTGAAATGATATTGTTCTGTCTCAGTTGTTCAGTATGTTAATGCATGTTTTGAAGTCTATGAAAAAGCACTGCATTTGCAGTAAAGATGAAAACAAGAAAGGAAAGGAGGAATAAATTACAGCATGTTTTCCACTGATGCCTCATTTATTTGTTTTCCGACAGCGGGTTGGAATGAACTTTGTCTCAGGGGTTTGACTCACTTTAATGTGCTTGACTCCGCAGCTCACCAGTCTGTGCGGCAGAAACGGGTCCCAGGAAATATCAAAGATCTGAAACGCAGCACAAACAGGTGGAATAAACATGTCAACTCTTCCACAACATCTTCCATAAGTTCCAAAACTCTCTAAAATTATACACAGTGCAAAAGATAATGGGAATTATAATGCAAATACTTGCATCATATTTGCTGAATAAAATCCAATACTTGTTTCTTACAAATTTTGAAGCCTTGATTCCAAAAATAGTGGCTGTTTTGCTCAAACACGACACACTTTCTCATAAAATATGATGCATTTCATAGCATTTTTGCTTTCAACAACCATTTGTAAGGTGAAGAATTCTCGTATTATCATAAATTCAGCAGAAAAACACCACAAAGCTATGATTCTTATCTGAATCTGAGCCACATCACAATGATTTGCTCAGTTCTCAGCCAATTTTCACATGACTGATTCTGAAGACATTATTTTATGCATGATCCTGATTTTCACTTTTTCCACTGCTTTGCAGACTAAGTTAAATGATAAATTTTGAACGTTTTTTGTCATTAAAACCAAAGTTTTGACATTTTACTGCTTTTGTTGTTTTGATAAATGCATTAAAGCAGATACATGCATATATACTTTTTAAAAATATGAGAAAAACTGCATTTTATTGTTATTTTTGAACGCAGCATCATCAAATTAGGCAAATCATCATTGTTATATTTAGTATAATTCAGATACTAGTATTTTTTATTAATATTTTGAATAAGAATTAGTATTTTGAATTAAAATATTTTTTATTTTTAAATTTTCCACTTTCATTTGAATTTTAGTTCAAGTTTGTAATAACTTTGTAGCGTTTTTTTCATATCTCTATATAGTTTTTACTGATTTTATTTAGGTTTTAGTTATATTATTACATCACTAGCTGAAATAAAAAGAGTTTTTCTTCTGCTATTTTTTGTAAATTATTTTTCTTCAATATCCAGAGCTGTGTAATTATAGTCATGCTTGCTAATTAGCTAAAAATTCAGCAATTTATAACAAGAACAATGCATTAAGCATCTTAATCAACATCATTTTTCTTCTTTCCTTAATTCTTAATTTTAAACTATTCATTTATCTTTCAAACAATGTGATTTCTTCATTATTTGCATGCATTATCTGCAAATAAACACTTCATAAAGCATTCCTGTTGCTCAAACAGTAGATCAAGCTGCTAGCAACGGGTTCGATTTCCAGGGAATGCATGAAGTGATCAGTCATATACCTTGAATGCAATGTACAACGCTTCAGATAAAAGCTTCTGCCAAATGCATGAATATAAAATGCAAAAGATATAAACTCTAAATTGCTTTATATTCCATCGGCAGTCCCAGCAGTGAAGCCGTTGAGCTGGAACAGCAGAGAGAGAGAGACAGGAAGAGCTGCAGGGTTTTAATGGCACCTTAGGGAGTCTTCTGGTGTCTGTGGTTCTTCACTAAGCTGCTCTGTCATCTCTGCTGAGCCTTCAGACTCCCTTCACACTGAGTGTGTGTGTGTGTGTGTGTGTGTGTGTGTGTGTGTGTGTGTGTGTGTGTGTGTGTGTGTGTGCGTGCGTGCGTGTGTGTGTGTGTGTGTGTGTGTGTGTGTGTGAAACACTCTGTCTGTCAGTTCGTGCATTGAAAAGCTTCTCTGTACTGTAGCACAACACAATAACTTATTCATAATGCTCTTAACGGTTATTCATTCACATCACTGAGGTGTAGCATCTGTTGCTATGGAAACAGTCCTACCATGTGTGGACCGGATGGGCACGTTCTGTGTTTTTCACTTCATGCACTGGAGTCAGAATCTTTCTGGCCTGATGAATGAAATGTGCAGTTTTGATGTAATTAACTGTCGGTAATGAGGAACAGTGAGTTCTGTTCTTACCCTATCAGAATGTCCCGTGGCGGTGGCTAAGACACGCCCCTTTTTCCAGTCCCACACGCACACCGTGTTTTTGGCATCAAGTCCCACAGACGCTAAACGCTGAACGTACAAAAACACAAGACAGGAGAAAATAAGCTGTTAGATGAGACCATTTGCAAACAGAAGAAGGAAATCTGATTTGAATAACAATACTACTTATTATAGTGAACTAAAAATAAGACTAAATCTAAAAGTAAAACAGTAAAAAAAAAGTTTTGTTACTTGAACTATAATAAACATTAAGTTAAAATAAAATACAAAAAGAAAATATATATATATTTCAGCTAGCTGACAAAGCAGAATTTCTTATTTTAATTTAGTTTAACCTGAGGTATTAAAATAACTCAACCTAAAACTGAAATAAAAAAAATAAAAAAAACTATATAAATATATATTAATAACTACTAAAAATGATAGAAACACAAGAAAATTGCTAAAACTTTAATTAAAATAAAAATAAAAACTGATTCAAAACATTAATATAAAAAATATAATAGTATCTCAATGATACAAAATAACTACTTACTACATATTAGTGGTGTAACAATATATTGTATCAAAATATTATCGCAATACAAAAATGCGCACATTTATTCATTTGGCAGATGCTTTTATCCAAAGTGACTATGTATCATGGATAGTTCAACCAAAAATAAAAGTTTAGACAGATTTTGTTTAGGTGTTTGTTCACATAAAAACAATGATTAACGCATATAAAGAGTGCATCAAATATGGTGAAAAAAAAAGAAAATTGCACATTAGAGCAAAATAATTTTTTTAAATGTATGCAGTCAGGGACAGAGAGCAAGCATGTTTCTAACATAATAATATTTTTAACTAAGCAGAATCATGAATATTTATATTGTGTATATATTATTTTGTTCACCGTTTATCATGTGACTTAGACGTAATGTAAAAAAATGACCATTCTAACTATAGTTTTTTTAAGTATAGTGAGAGCAAGCAAGTATTGCGCGTCAAGCCATGTACTGTTACTCGCCTAAATATTATAAACATATGCGTTTATTGCATATGTATTTGAGAATGCAGCCAATCAGAATGAAGTATTCCAGAGAGCTGTGCAGTAAGTCATGTGACTCACCTGGCCGTCGGCGTCGAAGGCTAGACAGGCCACACCGTGCGTGTGAACGTCTCTGAGGATGGACACGGTGGTCAGCGCGTACGAGTCCCACACGCAGATATACGGATCCTTCCCAACCTGACCCGTGGCCACCTGGATCTTATCTGGATGCAGCGCTAGACTGAGAACAGAAGAGACACGCGCCATGAGATACACTGACAGAAAGACACACAGAACAAAGAAGATAAGCAAAGCAAATAAAATAAAATAAAAGAGAAGAAAAAAGATAACTGAAATATTGAAAGACATTAAAGAGCTTCATTTGAGTTACTTAAAACATTCTATGTTAATATATCATAAATATATAAAAAACATTTCAGTCTGGCTTCTGTCCACTACATAAAACTGCCCTTGTAAAGGTAGTGAATGATTTTTTACTTTCTTGTGACATTGGCTCACTATTTTTACTTCTGCTACTTGACCTCAGCTCTATCTGGTACTGCTCTGTCCTGAATCTCTTCATACCTCCTTGATAGACAGTTCTACATCGACAGTTCTTCAGGATTTCAGATCTCATACAGCCCCCTTGAAACAAGGCATCCCCCAGGGCTCCGTTCTTGGCCCTTTGCTGTTTATCAATTATATTTTACCATTAGGTCAGATTCTACAGCATCATGGCTTTAGCTATCATTTTTATGCTGAAGAGATTCAAATTTACACATCTTGCAGGCCTTCTCTATCCACCCAAATTGACCAAATTTCTGTTTGCATGCAGGAAATAAAAGTATGGCTTAACTCTATTTTTCTGAAACTTAATATGTATAAAACTGAGATCATCATCATTGGAACCCCTTCACTCACAACCAAAGTTCCCGCTGACTTTATCTGTGATATCACTGGTACTCTCATCGCACCATCTAGTATCGTCAAAAATCTTGGTGTTTTGTTTGACTCCTCTCTTTCTTTACAGCCCCATATTAACTCTCTCACTAAATCAGCATTCTTTCATTTACGACGAATTGTCCAGTTCAATCCATTCATTAGAGTCAAAGACACAGAAACTTTCATTGATGCTTGTTTCATCATGTCTCGATTATTGTAATGGCCTTTTCATTGGCTTACCCGTTACCTCCATTGCTAAATTACAGTATATTTAAACTCAGCCACTCGTATTCTCACCTGCACTAATTCATTTTTATATTTCCTATTTTTTATTTTAAAGTTAGTAGTGTTTTTGACATTTTTTGTATTTAAGTTTTTGTAATATCTCTATATAGTTTTATATATATATATATATATATATATATATAAAATTCACTTTTAGTTTTTAAATAGTTTTAAATAAAATAGTTTAATTAAAAAAAATGAATTTCTATAATTTAATATATAATTTGTTTTATTCCAGTTCATACAGTTAAATGTGTTTTTATTATTTATTACACATATATTACACACACACACAAACACACACACACACACATATATATATATATATATATACTTTTTTTTTTTTTTTTTTAATTTATGGGCCAAAAAATACACCCAGTCTTTGCCAAAATAAAACGACAGATAGAAGTCTGATAATGAGACTGGATGGACGAATCTTATTAAAACAGTTTGAATCCAGAGCTATACATGAACACAGGAAGTCTGATTATGCGACTAAACACTAAAATGAAACCGAGTGTGGGAGAGACGCACGGCTGTGGAAAGCACGGCAGGATCAGCACATATGAGACGACTGACTTTCCGACAGGAAGATGATGTCACAGACAAACCGAGTCTCTCCACGGCAACAGCTCTGCCATGACGACGGCCGGCGAGAGCCGAAGCTCCTGATGCAGCAGGTGCAAAACAAACTCAAAACCAAAACCAACCAGAATAATCACAAGCCAAAGCTGAAAGATCATAAACGCTAATTTAGTTCCTGTCTTGAGAGATTTGTTTGGGACAGGCCTAATGTACAACATACTGTCAATGGACACCAGCAGAGACATAATATGCATGCTATTTAACTAATTAGTATTAGTTATACTATTATAGTATTTATTCATATTTTGAAGTTTTATTTTTATATTTTCAGTTTATTTTAAATTTTAGATTTATGTAATTTAATGTCATTTTTTATGCTTTTGACGCATTTAAAAAAAATTCTATAAAGATTCTATATAAAATTAATTCTATATAAAATTTCTTTCTTTTTAATTTTGTTTTAGTCATTTTAGTACCTAAACTTGTTTGTTTCGTTTAGTTTCAACTTAAACTTATTTTATTTAGTTGCCAAGGCAGCATTTCGAACTTTTTTTATTTAGTATGTTTTTCATTTAATATTTATATTTCATTTTATTTCAGCTTAATATCATTAAACAAAAATTACTTTTACACGTTTTTTTTATTTTAGTTTTAGCAATTTTAGAACATCAGCTTACACTTATTTATTTCATAGTTGTCAAGGCAACATTTCTATTTGTATTTTTTTATTTAGTTTTCATCTAATATTTATTTTATTTATTATATAAATATTTAATTTCAGCTTTATTTCAATTACCGAGCATGACTTCTATATAGTTTCTATACGTTATTTTTTTAATGTACTTTGTTTTTCATCTGATATTTATATTTTATTTTCTTTCAGCCTAATTTCAATAGCTTAGGGCAGTTGATTGCTTTATTAAATGCAATGCACGATAATGGCATCACTCTAGCAGTGTCACAGTGATTTACTGTAAGAGAGCGGGTCCCATTAGAGCTCTGATATGAACACCCTCATCGCCTGCCATCAGGACCAGCAGGAGTTTCCCCTCAAACGCAGATCAAAGGCAGATTAAGCAGGGCTAAATGCCCTCAGTGTGTGAGTGTGTGTGTGAGTGTGTGTGTGTGTGTGTGTGTGTGTTTCAGAGAGCTTGCAGGACGATCAAAGTCTCTCCATGTCCACTGGCATGAAACCCAAGCCAGCAGCTGTGCCGTGTGCCAATGCGGTTATGAGCTGCAGATGTGTGTGTGTGTGCGTGTGCGTGTGTGTGTGTGTGTGTGTGTGTGTGCACATATGTGCAAGTATCAACCCGCAGGAAGGAAAAATCACTAATGAGATCGCTTTAATATCTTAATTGTTTCTCCTAGACAGAAATGACATTAAATGAAGAGCAAATGTAGATTGTTGCTTAAAGTCAAAATGAAATGAATGCTGACATTAAATGCATCAAAACCACCTTTTTACAATCCAATCAATTCTTTATACCTAGAATTTTGTTTGAATATCCTGTTTTTACTTTGAAATGCATCACATTAGGGAAGTGAAATGGTTTGACATAAATCAGTGTTTTTTAGTATTATTTATGTACTATTGTAGTATTTATTCATATTTCATATTTTGAATTTGCTTTTTTATCATATGTATCTAATTACATAATTGTTTAGTATTATTTATTTGACTATATTTTACATTATTTATATACAAAAATATATTATTTATTCATGCTATTTTTATAATATTTATTAATATTTTGAATTAGGTTTTATTTTTATATTTACATTTTTCATTTTAATTTTAGTTTCTGTAATTTTATGTGCTTTTTTTTCAGTTTTAGTTGTAGTAATTTTAGTATCTCAACATTTCATTTAGTTGTAACACATACCTTCTGTTTATTGTTAGTTTTAGCAAGCAATAAACACATTCTCAAACAGTGCTCAAATTTGCTCAAGATACCAAAGTGTGCAATAGTAGTCAGAGATCTCAATATGAACTCTTCTCATTATACGATCTGCATCATTTGATGCATCAAACTTAACTCATCCAACACCATCTAACAGACATAATAACCACAAAACACCTCGTATACTCAGATCACCTTAGCAACAGTATCAAACCACATTTGCAACTAAAAAGGAAATGCTATATAGCATCAAGGTGACAAGTTTTGCACAGGCAATAACTCAAAAGACAAAGTTGCTACTTAAATATATCATAACTGAGAGCTCCATTAAGCGTCCTGAGTGATGAAAGAGCAGGGAGAGTAAAACACGGCAAAAGGAGAGAAAAATGAAACAGTGACCCTGAAGACAGAGTGACTTTGACATCACTGATAGCGGCTCTGAAAGCAGCGCAGCTGCAACTCTTTCGCTGATCGAATCAAGGCCTTTCACACAACGGATAAAAGAGTGTGTGTGTGTGTGTGTGTGTGTGTGTGTGTGTGTGTGTGTGTGTGCGTGCGCACACTCATAAAAACATCAGATATTCGAGCAAAATCTAATACTGAACACTTTGGCAGCAAGGTCTTGGCTTGAACAGAGCTGATACAGAGAGTCAGAGAGATGAATCCCACAAAACACAAACATGATACAACACAAAAACTTTAGATTATATTTGAAACAAAAATTAAGCCTGTTTTGGGATGAATTTGAGGTGAAAATATCTGCTTTTTGGGAAAAGTCTTTTTTTTTTGCAATCGTTTCGCTGGAAAACATTGGCTTTGAAACAGTTTTCACACAGAAATTGTCAATTTCACAATTACAAAGAAACGGCCAGGGTTATTAAAGTCAACTAAAAGTAAAACTGAAACTAAAAATTGAACTATTTAAAAAAAAAAAACATTTTCGTAACTTGAAATAGAATAAACATTAAATAAAAATAAAATAAAACAACTTATTTCAGCTAGATGCCAAAGCAACATTTCTTTTTTTAAAATTTAGTTTAACGTAACGTATTAAAAAAAATACATAAACATATAAAGATGACAAAAACACAACAAAATTACTAAAACTTACATTTAAAATGAAAACAAAATATACAAATAAAAACTTACTCAAAATTAGTAAAAACTACAATACAAAATAACAATGGAAACTGTAACATTGAATTAAATGTGAAATTTTGAAGTAAAAAGACTAAAATGGTATTTTTGGTAAAACATACTACAATATATATATTATATAATATAATATAATATATATATATTAGTGCTGTCAAACGATTAATCGTGATTAATCGCATACAATATAAAAGTTGTTGTTTACACAATATATGAGTGTTTACTGTGTTTATTTATTATGTATATATAAACACAAACACACGCATGTACATATTTAAGAAAAATATGTTATGTTTATATATTAAATATATTTATATATAATATAAAATATAATGATATAAATTTATATAAATATATACATGTAAATATTTTCAAAATATATACTGTATGTGTGTGTATTTATGTATACATAATAAATAAACACAGTACACACACATATATTATGTAAACAAAAACTTTTATTTTGGATGCGATTAATCGTGATTAATTATTTGACAGCACTACTATATATATATATATATATTATTTTTTCGTTTTTTAATTTCCACTAATTTTTAAGTTTTATTTACAACTTACAAAAATCATGTTTTATAGTGTTGATGCTGAAATTACACACTGTAAAAGGAATCGACTGACAGTCATCACTGAGAATCATGAAAATTACAGTGAAACTCACAAATAAAGTTTCATATGCATTACAGGAATTAGACTTTGTGCTTAATTACCATAAGAATAATATCTCAATGCAAAGTGATTTTCATTATGCCCAATACAATTTCTTTGACTTTCCCAGACATGTTTCCATGAGTTTCACTCCATCAGTATATGTGTGCTGGGACGCCCGTGGGCGTTTACTCATGTTTGTGCCAAACCCCTGTGAGTCAGTGAACAGCTGAGGGATTCTGGGAAAGATCGGCTGTCAAATGCACACCAGTGACTGTAGGCCTACAGGGAGGAAGCTGAACGGGAAAATGAAGAGCGGATGATAACCATGCCAGAAAGAGCGCGAGCGAGTGTGTGTGTGTGTGTGTGTGTGTGTGTGTGTGTGTGTGTGTGTGTGTGTGTGTG
>JAFVLL020009562.1:44018-61341 GCA_021397915.2 Tor tambroides | reverse complement strand
TTTTTTTTTTTTTTTTTTTTTTTTTTTGTATGGAGTTGAAGAGCAATAGCTCGGAAAGCCACACAAGATTCAAGTCCATCACAGATTTACAATTGTGCATTTGGCAGATCGTTATCCAAAGCAACCTATGCACTGCATTCAAAGTATATCTTTTCATTTTATACACTGTTCATGCATTCACTGGGAATCAAATCCATGACTTTGGCATTGTTAGCGTATGATCTACAGATAAGCTACAGGAATTCTACATATATAGTGCAGGATTAGGATACTTAATAGTTCAGGATTTGTTCAAATCAGTAGTGATAGTGGTGCTTGGCTTAGTGTTTTTTTGTTTTGTTTTGTTTTTTTTTAAAGCTCCACTTTTTCAAGTCTCTGGTCTATGCATTTTCTGCTTGAGAGGAGGATAAAAAGCAGCCATTGTGTGCTGCTACTCACTGCCAACAAAGAGAGTGACATGAATGCCAAATGAGTAGAGCTCTCTCGCTCTGTGTGTGAATTGTGGAGACTTTCCATAGACTTCAATTGTTTTTATACTGACCAAACGCCATTTTCTATGCCCTAACCCAATCCTACTACTTACAGAAAACCTGTTTGCATTGTTACACTTTCAGATAAACATCATTTAGTATTTGTTATATATATATAAATATAATATAATATAATAATATTTTATTATATATATATATATATATATTTTTTTTATTATTTTTTTTTTTTTTTCCACAATGTCAAATTTCAGGCTTTACAATCCTTGTGGGGACATTTGGTCCCCACAATGTACCATAAACAAGAACACAGGAACCTTGCGTGTGTGTGTGTCTACCTACTTGACCATATTTTTGGGAAAAAACATTGTACCCAGAAGTCTGTCAAAACCTTGGGGGACATCCTCATTTGTAATAATGATATTTAAAAATGTGTCTTTGTGTCAGATCAAGTAACTGAAGCATTAGCGGATGAGGAGTCTGAGGAAGAGCTGGGTGCTGGTGTCAGAGCTGCGTTTAATTCCTTTAAGACTCAGTTGAGAGCACACTTTACTGTGAGTACAAAAGCTAACTGCAGCATTTTTATTTTTTTGGCATTAAGGTTACCAAAAGTTTGTGTCTGTGTGAAAACCTATACAGTAGCCACCAGCTGCTTTAAGTACTACAGTTTATCTCCTCCTACTGAATTGCACCATATTTGCAAGTTTTTGCTGTGAGATGTTACTCCACTCTTTCACCAAGACATTTGCAAGTTCTTAAACATGTCTGGGGGGACACATGAGTACACATGGTTTGTTACTGCATGGACAGTCAGCTGTTCTTCCTGTCTCCCTGTAGAACAGTCTTAGGCCTCTTACATTACGGACATTGCAGTTTATTGCTCTGACCACATCTGTAGTCCTAACACCTCCCTGCAGCAGGACTGTGGCATATTCACAAAGGTGATCAGGGATCCTGGGCATCATCTTTTCTGGTGTTTTCAGAGTCCGTAGAAAGGTCTCAAGTGTCTTAATTATGTTGGCATGGCACAAGCCAACATATTGTTATGCTATTGAAACTACTACTTATTATTTTTCTTCTGAGACTAAATTTACCAAACGCTGCTACTCCTCCTAGGGCTTTAAAGCCACACGCCCCAAATTCGGCAGAGACCTGGGCCCTGATGTCTAGTTTGTTGCTATATCTATTTAGACTGATCAGACTTAGTTTTTTTTTATAATTAATTTTTAAATATGAAAAATTTCCCATAGACTTACATTGGCTGAGAAAAATTGTGCCTCTACAGGAGCAATTCCCTCTACTCGAGGGAGGAGTCTCGCTTAGTTTCACTTTTACATCGGTTAAAAATACAAATTTATTTCATTCACACTGACAGGCTAAACCATCTTATCTGATTATTACTGAGTCAGGGCTCATTAATAAACAACTGTCTGGCCAGAGAACAGTGTGAAACACGAGCGCACTCTCACCGCACCGATCAGCGAGTGCAGTCCGTGCGTGCTCACAACAACAGCATTTGTACTTCTTTTAGAGCCTTTAAAAATAAAACATTCCAGCGATTGCATGCAATGAACACAATAGAACAAAAACAAGAGCTAATTTGAGGTGTTTGTGATCTGTTTTAGCGTGAAACTGAAATCCTTGCGTCGGTCTGTGCGAGAGAAAAATCTGATCGCAAGCTCACTGCAGCAATTTGCACGTCTTTAAGCCTTGTGAATAAAAACACTCCAGCGAATTCACAGAATACAATTATAAGAACATATTTAGTTGAGTGCATGTGAGCTTTATTTATGTTTCACTGACATCCGCCTCGCATTGCGAGCACTCGAATGGACAAAAAGGCTACAGACAGAAACTTAATCATTTACATCCTTCTACATTAAAACACTCCAGCGAATCAACACAATACCATTAGAAGAACATATTAAAGACGTAAAATAAGTGCTTATGAGTGCTTGTGAGATTCTGTGTTTAACTGAGCAACGCGTTGTCTCGATCGCTCGCGCTGCGGAGCACGTTGATTCTGGCTTCTCAGCCCTCGAATGTAGAATCTCATACAAGATTATTTCAAAATACATGACAGCTTGACGAATATAATAAAACATTTGTTTATGTCTCACATTTGTAAACATTCAACCATTTGTAATCGCCCAAAAAATATTGACTATTTCATCTTAATGTTGTTCAGAGATGAAGGCTATATGCTAATGTTGTCCACACGAGGGAGCCACAGGATATCAAATCATTCAAGATCTGTTCAAACAGTTTGAAAATGTTTGTGACTAAATAAAAAATGCATATAAATTCATTTTCATAACCTTTAATAAAGCCCAATATAGTAGCAAAAAACTGTAATCTCCTAAATACAGGTGCATCTCAATAAATTAGAATGTCGTGGAAAAGTTCATTTATTTCAGTAATTCAACTCAAATTGTGAAACTCGTGTATTAAATAAATTCAATGCACACAGACTGAAGTAGTTTAAGTCTTTGGTTCTTTTAATTGTGATGATTTGGGCTCCTCACATTTAACACAAACCCACCAATTCACTATCTCAACAAATTAGATACGGTGTGATCAGTTTGTGGCACTGCTAAGGTGGTATGGAAGCCCAGGTTGCTTTGATAGCGGCCTTCAGGTCATCTGCATTGTTGGGTCTGGTGTCTCTCATCTTCCTCTTGACAATACCCCATAGATTCTGTATGGGGTTCAGGTCAGGCAAGTTTGCTGATCAAACAAACACAGTAACACCATGGTCAGCAAAGCACTTGGAAGTGGTTTTGGCACTGTGGGCAGGTGCTAAAGTCCTGCTGGTAAAGGAAATCAGCATCTCCATAAAGCTTGTCAGCAGAAGGAAGCATGAAGTGCTCTAAAATCTCCTGGTAGATGGCTGCATTGACTATGGACTTGATAAAACACAATGGACCAACACCAGCAGACGTCACGGCACCCCAAATCGTCCCTGACTTCGGAAACTTCACACTGGACTTCAAGCAGCTTGGATTCTGTGCCTCTCCACTCTTCCTCCAGACTCCAGACCTTGATTTCCAAATGAAATGCAAAATTTACTTTTATCTGAAAAGAGGACTTTGGACCACTGATCAACAGTCCAGTTCTTTTCTCCTTAGCCCAGGTAAGATGCTTCTGACGTTGTTTCTGTTTCAGAAGTGGCTTGGTAGCCCTTTTCCTGAAGACGTCTGAGCGTGGTGACTCTTGATGCACTGACTCCAGCTTCAGTTCACTCCTTGTGAAGCTCTTACAAGTGTTCGAATCAGCTTTGCTTGACAGTATTCTCAAGCTTGTGGTCATCCCTGTTGCTTGTGCACCTTTTCCTACCTAAATTCTTCCTTCCAGTCAACTTTGTATTTAATATGCTTTGATACAGCACTCTGTGAACAGCCATTCCTTTCAGTAATGACCTTCTGTGACTTATCCTCTTTGTGGAGGGTGTCAACGA
Source organism: Tor tambroides (assembly GCA_021397915.2). Classification (NCBI taxonomy): domain Eukaryota; kingdom Metazoa; phylum Chordata; class Actinopteri; order Cypriniformes; family Cyprinidae; genus Tor; species Tor tambroides. The sequence goes on along the minus strand of JAFVLL020009562.1, from coordinate 57,396 downwards.
TTGTCTTCTGGACCATTGCCAAGTCAGCAGTCTTCCCCATTATTATAGTTTCAAAGAAAAAGAGATACCCGGAGTTTATACTGGAGGGATGGTCATTTAATTAAACTCAAATGTAAATATTCTAATATTTTGAGATACTGGATTTTTGACTTTCATGAGCTCTAAGGCTCTAATCATCAAAATTAAAACAAAAAAACTTTTGAAATGTTTTACTTTACATGCAATGAATCTAAAATGTATGAATTTCACTTTTTGAAATGGTTCATTTTTTCTTGTAAGTTTTCACAACATTCTAATTTGAGATGCACCTGTACCATTTTTTTTTTTTTTTTTTTTTTAAATCTTCATTTTAATGGTATTGACAATATATTTCTGAAGTTATCACACATAACTGAATGTACATCCAAGGGACACTATATTAGTTATCTATTTTCATATTGTGCATATAATAGTACTCGCATAAGGACTCATAATTTACTTGAAAAGAGACATGTCCATTGTGTAACTGCATCATCTACACTTGTGCTTGGACCACGATGATTGCCTTGAGTTAAACCGCATCGTTTCAGTTACCTTCTGTGTCGTTGCCCTCAACGCTTCGGTGCCAGGACTTTGAAATGGCAAACGGAAAATAAAAATTAAAAAAAGGCATGACTTATTTCGCATCCAGCTAGTCAACTCTGTTGAATCTGTTGTCATAGCCTAGTAGGCTTTTTATTAGAATAGAAAATAGCAAGGGTCCATAGAAAAATACTGTTGTACGTTTTTTTTTTTTTTGCAGCAGGCGGCTCAAGAACACTGGACACACAAGTACTCTGGCTCTTTTGCCCCAAGGCTGCAGAGGCCAAGCCAACATCAAAGTTCGTCTTCGAACTTTAGCTTCTAGTTTTTACTGTGACCTTACTTGCCTACCACCTGTAAACTGTAAGTGTTTTAGGGACTGTTGCACAAGAGCATGTTCAATGGGCCATAACTGATTATTGCACAAGTATGAAAAATATAGTTTAAACCCTTTTCAATAATGTTCCTTAAAGCCTATTTCGATTTTACAAAATTCTGTAAAATAAACTATCCTGAAAAAGGGACATTTCTTTATTTGCTGAGTAAGATCACATAGTCATTTTAAAAGCTTTATCTATTGAATATTTTTTTTATTTATTTATTTTTTTTTTAAGGCTAGATAAGTAGATGTGAATATTAAGGTGAAACGGGCAGGAATAAAGATCTGAGTGACATCGACAAAGGCCAAATTGTTGTGGTCAGAGCATCAAACCAAATAGTGGTCTGAGGAGGGACAAACCACAATTTGTTGACAGCGTGTAGGGTGTTCAAGGCTCCATGATGGTAGAAGGTCTATGTGGTGACAATTTTAATGATGGGCCTGTATAGGTACAGATTTGTCAGTGTCCATGATTCCCCCCCCTGTCCACAGCTGATTTTCTTGATGACAGTGGCCTCTTTCAGCAGGATACTGCACCCTGTTACACTGCATTGTTCAGGAATGGTGTAAAGAATCCTAATGAAGAGTTCAATGATGATCTCCAGGTTCTTCAGATGTTAATCTGATTAAACATCATGCGGTATGTGCTGGACCAACCAGTTCCACCACTGATGCCGCCATTCTCTTCATGGATGAGAGAAGGTTCACACTAAGCACATGCGACGACACGTGAAAGGTCTGGAGATGCCGCGGGGAATATTATGCTGCCTTGCAATATCATCCAGCATGACAGTTTTGGAACTAACCATTTTATAAATCTCATATCTCATCTGGTACCAATGAAAACTGCTAAAAGCTGAGCCACTTTCATGGTGCCTAAAACCCAGGGTTGGTACAAATGAAACTGAAAAACATCTGGCTAATAGGCCCTAGTTTGCAAAGCTCATTTTATGACTTAATTTAACATTATACTCTTTTTTTTTTTTTTTTTTTTTTTTTTTTCATATTATTTGGCCAATAGAAAAAAATGCTATCATTGTATGTGGCTCAAACTGTACAAAATTATCTCCTTTTGTGTTAAATGAAAGAAGCAAAACAGAGGGACATTTTGGGTGAACTAACACCTGATTTGTTTAGTGGGAAAGGGACTGTGGTCTGTCTCAGCTTCTCAATAAAATGAGCACATTGTCGCATTAAATAGATTTGCCTTCAAAAGCATATATAAACTGAAATGTTTGTTCACCTGAACAAAGCATATTTAATACAAGAAGTCAGTGCTGTTCTCTGTCATATGCACTTGGTCTTGTTTCAGAATTTCTGGCAGTCGGAGTCTGACACAGTTCGGGCATTCTGTGATAGACAGCAGAAGAGGTAGTCTAAACCTGTTTTATGTTTGCTTACATGCTGGTTTTGTCTGTATATTTGGAGGATATTATTTTTTTTTTTTTCCCCCTCCCATAGTCCCCAACACAAGGCCAAATTTTAGCATTGTAATTCACCCTGCTTGCTTGCTTTATTAATTTTTATTTATTTATTTTAAATGTACAACACTCTTTGTCAAACCATTCAAATATTCAGATGTTTTTCTGGTCTCACTTTATTTTATGATCCAATTTTCGCTATTAACAAACCATTAACTATTACAAACCATTAACTTTTACCTCAAACTCCTAATTTGCTGCTTATTAATAGTTAAGTTTAGTTATTGGGTAGGATTAGGGATGTAGAATATGGTCATTCAGAATGTGATTTTATAAGTATTAATAAACAGCCAATATGTTGATAATAGGCATGCTAATAAGCAACTAGTTAATAGTGAGGATTGGTCCCTATAATGAAGTGTTACCGTTTTTCCCAAGCCAAACTTCAAAGTTTGTCAATGTGTGTGCACTTGTGTTGATGAGGGCAATAAGATAACTGCAGTTACGTAAAATAATTTCAGAATTGTATATCGTAATGTGTACACACTTCATTCTATGTACTATAATTGTATTTTTTATTTTGTCTATTGCATGTTAAGTAGAAATCCATATGACCAAGTCAAGTTCTTTTATGTGAATTTAAAGCTCTCCCATAACAGGTTGGATTGTCGTCTCATCCCACATGTGAGTGCTGAAGCACCATTTAGTTTATCAGCGGGAAGAGAGGCCAAGATTTCTACGGTGAGCAGTTTTTAATTACAGCTTTCATTTACCAGCACTGTATGTAGACTTTAGACCTAGATTTCTGGACTCTTTCCGGGTCAAGAATATCTGATATTTAAATGTTAGCATGTAAATCGTTAATAAATAAATTGTCATCTTCTCCAGCTTGCCTCTCCTCAAGGTGCCACCACTGCAGATCCCTCATAGAACTGAACTTCACACTATGATGGTTTTTCTTTCATATGCCTTTTTTTTTTTTTTTTGTCTTACTGAAATGTCTACTCCTAATTAAAGCAATTTTTGTTTACTGGTGTAAAACATCACAATTAGATTTATCATTTCATATTGGAAGTGCTTTATTTAGTTTATAATAAAGACATTCATTAAGGTTTTCTGTGGTCATTAAAAAAAAACAAAACAAAATAAATTCATAGGTTCGCACCAAAGACTCCCATGAAATGAAAATTGAAGCTTTGTACTATTTAAGGTTGTGTGTTATACATGCAGATGTACCTACTGGATTTAATAAAAAATTTACCAGGTATACAGAGTTATCTTCTAACAAAACAGACCAAAAACACTGATTCAACCTGCATATTCTAAAAAGCATTTTATTCAATAAGTTTGTCTGCCAAGACTTGCAATAGGATGTAACAAATTATGAGTCATGGCTTTGTGTTAACTAATATAAAGGTTATTGGCTATTTAAACTAATGGGCAAACCCTTTTCTATGCCCTCTGGTTGCAATAGGAAATACCAATGGCAACCCTGGCCCTCGAGAGCCGCTTTCTTGCAGAGTTTAGCTCCAACCCTTATCAAACACACCGTAACAAGCTAATCAAGTTGCCCAGACTTGAAATACATCAACACACCAAAAAAAAAAAAAAAAAGGTCAAACATTTTCATGGGGTCTTTAACACAGTTACAAATGTATTTTATACAGCATTTTTCATGGGACTTGACATCTATAACTAACACATTTCTGATGATGAAGGATTGGGAAAGATGTATTATTTGTGCTATGATGTGTTATAAGATCCTACATATCAATGCATTCAATCAGTGCACTGAATGATTATATCAGCATATAAGACTTGTAGCCTAAGGCTGGCCACACACTAGAGAATTTTAAGCCTGATTTGCACCCCCAAACGATTGGGAGGTGTGGCGCGATCCGAGGCTTGTCGCAAATGATTTTTTAATCCAAAAAAATCCTTTATTGTGTGGTGTCATTACAATTATTTAACTGCTCCCAATTGAGAGGGAGTGTCCCCGAACTTAAATCGTAAATATAAATCGTGTTTGATATTTATGGCTCTTGATCAGGCTGCCACTGATGTGATGGCCAATGAGAGCGAGCAAGGGTCACCTACCGGGTGTTGCACGCTTTCTGAAACTTGGCAGCCACAAAAATGCCATGAAAGCAGAGTACATCACTCATTCTTTTTTTGTACTTTGTTTTTCACTTTGAAAAAGAACATGTGCCAGGAGAGCCAGCTGACAACGTCAATTGTTCTCCATTTGTTTTTCTTTTCTAGTCATGTTTGATCTTGCAAGTCTCCGTGAGATCACGTGTCACTCTGAAATTGTTCCTACAATCAACAAATGTGTGGTAGGGCTGTTCGATTCCGAAATTTTTGGAATTGAGTCCGATTCCTGGTTCTGGAATCGATGGGATTCGATTCCAAGAATCAATTCCTCAGTTATTTTCGATTCTTTTTTGATTCTTGTTTTTTAGATTGAAGGAACCTGTTCTCGCCATGACTACAGGATAAAAAGTCTGTAGAAAGTAGCCTTCTCATAATATGAAGCTTTATTTGTAAAAATGATGATACATTTCTATAAGCTCTGGTTGATTTTAAATTGTAATCTGCCTGCATTGCCTGTGAAATTTGTCATAGCCCACAGCTCAGCAGGGACATGCATTTATTGCATGAATGGAACAAGAAATTAAATGTCTAAAATAAATGTGTACAGTTCAGCTGAATGATGAAGTTTATTTTAACTGTATACTTTGCACAAAATTGGCAAACTGTACACTGAAATAAAATTACCAGAACATTAACAACAACACTAATATAAGAACTTGTTTTATCTGTCAATCAGATGCCCTCTTGGCCACTGATCTATACTTGCGACGTTTTTTTTCTGAATTATCATTGGCTGATAGAAATGTTTTAAAAAATATTTAAGATGGAAATAAGATCAAGACCTTTGATTACGTCATGATCTATTCTGTTATGCAGCGCTCAATATTGTGGACAACTTAAGCCAGTTCCACCGTAAAATAGCCTCTGAATCGTCTTTTTGAACTGGTTCATTAAAACTATCAATACGAAAGAACCTTTTCATGGAAAGAATCAGACTTCTAATTAGGGCTGCCCCCTAATAGTCGACTAACCATTAGTTGACAAGAAGAGGCTTGGTCGACCAAAATTTTATTAGTCGCTTAGTCGCAAAAAAAAACAATCCACAGGAAGTGGCAAAGTCACGCAGTCCGTGACAGATCGTTATAGGCTGGTTGTTGTGGAAATACAGTACATCGGTCACACTCACCTATCATTCATCGACCTCAAATATGGCTTTTCATCTGAAAGATGTAAGTAGTAGCAAACTTTACATGGGCGCTTAATAATGTTAATCTAGAAAAATGCGCTATTGAAGCCCGCTCACTGCATGACAGATGGAGGCACCACTGTGGTCACTTTTTTTTTTGGTCATACAGATAAGAGTAATACATCTTTTGAATCTGTAAAGACTCGTTATATTTACTCATTATAAAGACTACATTTATTTGTGTGCACTCACAATAACAAAACATTATGCTTTTGTAAAATAATGAAAGCAAACAGGATGTGCTTTCTGCCGTCTCGGTCTCTGTGAACTTGAGCGTGAAACGCTGTCTATATTTGCCTTACAGACATGAAAAATATATCTATAAACAGTGAAATGTCTACTTTCAAATGAACCAATTCAAATGGAAAATAAATATTCTCAGATTATGTAATCTGTATGAAACATGCATACAGGTGCATTATAACTGCGGAGATGATGAGTCAGTGTCCCTGACTTCATCTCTTAAGCCGAAAACAAAGTGCTAGTTTATCAAAAAATTATTAAAATGTTAATGCAGCCTCTTTACTGTTTTCCCCTGACACATTCAACTGTTTTTTCCTGACACATTCATCATAATTACTTCTGCTGGTGTGCTGTGACAAGCTTTGTACGTGCGCTTGAGCGCTTATTAGGCTATGTAGGCAATTAAAGCCTCATTATTATGATTTAAATGGTTTATTAATAAACATGCGATCAGTCGACTAATGCTTAAAATGAACGACTACTTAAAATGAACGTAGTCATCGCTTAAAACGAATGACTACACCCTCTCATCACTGGGCATCACTGGGATTTCACTTCGGTGGTTTGAATCCTATCTCACTGGTAGGTCTTTCAGGGTGGCCTGGGGAGGAGAGGTATCTAAAGCACATCAACTGGTCACTAGTGTTGTTTTTGGCGGCCTGTTTTAATTTTAGTTTTAGTCTAGTCTTTGTGTGAAGCTGTCATTTTAGTTTTTATTAGTTTTAGTCACGTTCATACTCTTTTCAGTCTAGTCAAGTTTTAGTCAACTAAAAGTCTGAGCATTTTAGTCTTATTTTAGTCAGAATTATCCATGACTATTTTCGTCTAGTTTTAGTTGACGAAAACTGATGACATTTAGTCTATTTTTAGCCATTGAAAATTGTATTTTAGTCTCTTTTTAGTAATGCAGTTCTATTTAACCCAGTCAATATAGTATAAATACCTAGTAGTATAGACGAAACCAAAATTTTCTTTTAGCCAAACCCATTTCAAACAAGGTTATCTTATTATATTATTACCTTATAGACTCAAGAATACATCCATTCCAGACACGGAAGACGCTCTGATTTGAATTTACAACATTTATTTTACCAACCAGACATGTTAGAAGTACACACGTATACATTTTCTCCCAAAGACAAACCCCGGCTGGCTGGCCGGCCGGCCATCGGTACTTTGTTTGTTGTCGTCTTCTAAATAATGCCGCGAGTGGGGCTTGAGGAGGTGAAGTCGCCTGCGTCTGAGACACAGGAAACAGAAATACTGCAAAATAATAATAATAATAATAACGCAACTAAACAAGACGAAATAACGTTATAACATTTCGTTTCGTCTCGTTTTGGTCAACGAAAATGAAGACATTTTAGCATAGTTTTTATTTTGTAAAGCACATTTAGTCTCGTTTTTATTCGTCAACAATATTGCATTATACATTTAGTTATAGTCATCGTCACATGACCAGCATTTACGTCTCGTCTCGTTTTCGTCACGTGATAAAGGTTCGTTGACGACGATATTTAGTCATAATTTTCATTGACGAAAGCAACACTACTGGTCACTGGGGTTCCTCATGGATCGGTTCTTGGACCCCTCCTCTTCTCCACATACACTACATCACTGGGTCCCATCATACAGGCACATGGCTTCTCCTACCATTGCTACGCTGATGACACACAGCTCTATCTCTCTTTTCAACCAGATGATCCAACGGTAGCTGCACGGATCTCAGGCTGCCTGGCAGACATCTCGGCATGGATGAAAGAACATCACCTACAGCTCAACCTGGCAAAGACTGAGCTTCTTGTCTTCCCTGCCACTCCAACTTTACAACATGACTTCACGCTCCAGTTAGGTTCATCAACAATTACCCCATCAACTTCGGTCAGAAATCTTGGTGTAATCTTTGATGACCAGCTGACCTTCAAAGAGCACATTGCAAAGACTGCTCGATCTTGCTCGAGGTTTGCACTACACAACATCAGAAAGATCAGGCCCTTTCTGACAGAGCATGCTGCACAACTTCTTGTCCAGGCCCTTGTCATTTTTAGGCTGGACTACTGCAATGCTCTTCTGGCTGGACTTCCATCAAACACAGTCAAACCTCTACAAATGATTCAGAATGCAACGGCAAGACTGGTCTTCAACGAGCCCAAAAGAGCCCATGTTACACCTCTCTTTATCTCCTTGCACTGGCTACCAGTCGTAGCTCGCATTAAGTTCAAGACACTGATGCTTGCATATAGAACAACCACAGGCTCAGCACCCGCCTACTTCCACTCACTATTACCAATCTACATCCCCTTCAGAAGTCTGAGATCTGCTAGTGAGCAATGCCTCGTGGTACCATCACAGAGAGCCTCAAAATCACTCTCCAGAACATTCTCGTTCACCATTCCTGGCTGGTGGAATGATCTTCCACTCCTATCTGGAGTGCGGATCCCATCAATCTTCAAGCAACAACCAGAAAACTCATCTTTTTCGACACTACTTGACTTCATCCTAAACTTAAAAAAAAAAAAAAAAAAAACTTTATCTTTCTCTCTATTTATTCCTTCTCTTGCTAGCTTGTATTTATTTTAACAATGCTTGAGACATGTTACGAGCACTTCCACTGTCTGATTGCCTCTTCAAGATGAATCGCTTATGTATTCCCCACTTGTAAGTCGCTTTGGATAAAAGCGTCTGCAAAATGACTAAATGTAAATGTAAATGTACTAGTCGACCAGAAAATTTTTTTAGTTGAGGCCAGCCCTACTTCTAATCACTATTAGCAAGCATGAGGTGAATTAATGAGTGCTTCTCAAACGGAAGGCTGCATCCTGAAACTCAGATGAGCTCAGTACCGACTCGTTTTCTTTCAGTTTATTTTCGTGAATTTAAATGTGTTCGCAGGATGCAGCCTTCCATTTCAGAGGCACCCGTAGATAAGCTTTGTTGAACTGAAAAAGGCTCTGAATAAGGAAGTTATTGTTTCAAAGGTTGGAATTGACTCTTGATTCCCAACGCCTCGGAATCGATTCCCAGCTCTAATATGTGGTCTCGAGGTCTGGTCGAATCATCTAGTGTGCGCGTTCAGAGGATTTTAAGGCTAAAAATCGGTTGATACTGTCTTCATGTCTGTGGTCTCCCATGATTTTAAAATTGGTTAAGATTTGAAAATTGTCTAGTGTGTGTGTGTGGCCAGCCTTAGGCGTCTTTTGTCGAGCAATATATGATTATAGTGATTTAGGGGATATTATAGAACATTTTCCTGCAATTAGAGATAAACTGCCAAAGATGTGTAATAAAGTATAGAACTGTACTCCATAACAGAAGTGTTTATTTTGAATGAGAGTTTGACAAATGTTTTTCCTCACAAAATTATTGTTCAGCGTTTACATTGGCTCGAGAGGAACATATGCAAAACAAAGATACAAAATAGTTAAGTTCTATTCTAATTTATAAAATTGCATTTTGATTATCAGATGATTGTGGCTGCTATTACGCTAGTGTTCAGCATAAGTGAATTGAGAAGAGCATTCCATTGGCCGTATTGTGGCATCACTGCAGCTTCTGTTTGGGGTTAGCTCCGTTGAGAGAGGATGAAAAGCCATTAGAATGACTGTTTTTAAGATCTCCAACCTTAGCAATTCTGTCACCCTCCAGCTTCCTCTTTCTGTATGTCTGCAGAGAAAAGCCATTTATTGTGTAACAATTTATAAGACTGGAAGCATGACAGCATACACACTGCACTAAGTATGATCCAAACCACCAATAGGCAGCATTTTGGGCAGAGCGATTAAAAAGTACTGATCTAACCAATATCAAACTTCATAGGCAACCTAAGACCATGGCCCCATGACTTAGAAGTTTCAGTTCAATATACAGCAGTATTGCCAAGTCACCTTCACCATAAAATTAATCACAGACCCACTAAAGAATAGGGGGTCAAAATTATTTTTGTCAGGCTTGATCTAGCAATAATTCTGACTTCAAGAATTTTGACTTTAATATGACATAACAGGGAAAGGCATTGTCCTGCAGTGTTCAGCTCCAACCCTAATCACTTACACCTGCCTGTGTAAGTAATCCTGAAGATGTTGGTTGAATTTTTAATATCTGTTGGATTATGCCTGTTTCACACCGCAAGCTTGAGCTTCACATCAGCGTAACTACACTGCATCTGCAGATTTGCTGGAGTATTCACACAGGAAGTGTTTGTACAGTGTCACAGCAGCGGCTCCAAAGCTACATATTATGGTTACCAGGAGGGGACATGTTCAGTTGGCTTAGTTTCGTCATGGCCACAACATATTAACTTGTGGGAAAGTGATACGTCATGGTCATGAGATATTAGGTGTGTTCGACTTCATGTAGCACTGCGCAGATCAGCTGACTTAAAGCAGTGCATGCTGGTATTTTGTCCGATTTGAGACAGTGAAGACACCACATCACTGTAGCACAAGAGTGAGAGACTCAGCCAGCTCAGTATCTTCAGAGTGGCTGCAGGAGCTCTGATGAAGACACAGCTGTTTCACGATTGGCTGAATTCACCACATGACAGCGATGACATATGTTTCTTGTTTATTCTGACACCTTCAGTTCCACTAATGCTAACAAATCTGTGTTTTATAACTAAAAGCTCTTTTACTGTAGTCACAATGTTATATTGTGCCATGTTTATAAAAAAAATCCTGATAAAATAATATTTACCCACTTTTTTGGTATTTAATAGTTTATTCTTGTACAGATAGCGCTGTATTAAACAGTACATAAAAAGTGTTTCTGTTGCTTCATGAAAACATCTCTGAAACGTCTGTGTATTTGACAAATATTGCTTTTAATTCACTTCATATGTGATAAAGTATGCAAACTGTTACATGTTCTCTGTGCCCTTTTGTGACTTTTATGTTGAAGTGTTTCCCTTTTACCATGCCCCTTTGTTATCTTGTTCCCATGTGTATAAATAGCCTTTGCGTTTCATTTGTGCTTTGTCAGTTGTTGAAGGTTATTATGCTGTTGTCTGCCCGTGTTTTGGGTCTCTGTTTCCGGTTCTTTGTTCATTTAGTCTCTTTATTAAACCACCTGCACTTAGATCCACGCCTGTTTCCTTCATCCTCCGCATATAAAAGTACAACTGACCCACTGCTATGGATCTAGCAGGTATGAGGCTCCTTCTCCTGTGCCAGGGCGAGCGTTCCCTCGAGGACTACACCTGTGAATTTTTGGACTTTGCGTACCACACACAATTTCCGGACAGTTCGCTCATGGCATTTTTTCGCACGGGACTTAATGAGCCACTCAAATCCCAACTTTTATGTGTTGGTCCTCGACGGACAGTTTGTGAGAATGTGGAGCTAGCCTTTCAGCTCGGTGGATCTTCCTTCACTGTGGGGGAGGTGGAGGAGGATTCCAACAAGGCCACTTCAGAACATGTTTTGGGGGCGGGCTGCGCTCCTCAAGCTCCGGCGGACTCAACGCTTGGGCCATCTCGCATGTCGACAGCCTTAGGGTGTCAAACTCAGTTCCTAGAGGGCCGCAGCCCTGCAGAGTTTAGTTCCAACACACAAACCATGTAGCTTTCAAATAAGCCTGAAGGACTCAGGTGAGTTTAATTAGGGTTGCATCTAAACTCTGCAGAGCTCCGGCCCTCCAGGAACTTAATTTGACACCCCTGGCCTACACCATCTCGTCTACTGGACCCGTCTCGGGACAACTGCACGAGCAGCCGGCATCCCGAGGCCTACGCCAGCCGCTACGCTTTCAAGCCCGCTGGCCGCAGCGCCATCTGTCTCGGAGGTAGACGTCTTGTTCTCCATGGTCCCTGTGATGGCTACGGCCATTTTGTGCATTTGGGCTGTGCACACCTCGCCAGTTTCTCTCAAGACAGGGGCAGCTGCCTCCTCCGAGCTCTCTGTGTTCCCTGTGGTCTCTGTTACGGCCGTGAATGCCGTTTCTGAACTTTTGGTGTCCAATGAATCTCCCATTATGCCTGCTGACACTGTTTCTCAACTCTCTGTCTGCCATGTCTCGGCCAGGAGGGCTGCCTATGAACTCTCTGCCGGTTCAGCCACAGCCAAGGAGGCTGCCATTGGTGAGCCCTCTGACTGTCCCGTCAGGGCCATGAAGGCCGTCCGTGAACTCTCTGCCTGCCCTGTTACGGCCGAAAAGGCCGGTGTTGACCTCCTGGTGATCGCTGCCCCGTTCCACCTGATCCGCCTTGGTGGTCACCTGCCTCATTAGCTCCACTTTGGTTGTTCTTTGCTCTGCTGTGGTGGTCATCTGCTCTGCCCTGGCCTCCGGCTCTGCCTGCTCCACCCTGGTCACTTGCTCCATCCCAATCTCCATTCCATGGGCCTGACCCACCATCCCGCCCCCTGTTCAGCCTACGCTCCACCTCCCCCCTGGACATTTTGTTCTGTTTTCTGTTTTGGAGCGTCTGGAATCCGCTCCTTAGGTGGGGAGCTATGTTACATGCTCTCTGTGCCCTGTTGGGACTTATGTTGAAGTGTTTCCCTTTTACCATGCCCCTTGTTAGCTTGTTCCCCTGTGTATAAATAACCCTTGCCTTTCACTTGTGCTTTGTCAGTTGTTGAATATTATTATGCCGTTGTCTGCCTGTGTTTTGGTTCTCTGATTCCTAGTGTCTCCTGTTCTTTGTTCACTTAGTCTCTTTATTAAACCACCTGAACTTAGATCCAGAAAGTAATTGATTTCACGTCTCCGCTTCCATTTCTTCTCCCAACTGCATGTGACAACTATAGTGAATGTTAAGCTACGTCACGCTGTGTTGCATGCTGGGACACCGCCACCATTCAAGGAGGATCACCCTCTGCTACAAATGCTGAAATTTAATACAGAGACCTGCTTATCTTTTATTTTGTTTTGGCCTTGAAGTTAAATATTCACGTTCTTCATTGTATTGCTTGCAGGGAAGCTATTTTATCGCTTTGCATGATAACTGGATTTATTCAGTGAAGTTTTGTAGGATTTGGTTTACAATGTTTTCTTAAGCAATGTTGGATTACAATCTGATTAGCATGAAAACAGTGTCACCCGCTGGATTCTCACTGCTGCTTCAGCATGGTAGAATATCCAAATAAAAGTATGTGCTCAACAAGCTCACAGACGTCCATCCATTTCTTCATTGGAAACGTTTAAATGACAAACTACAATTTTTGTATAGGTTGTATTGTAAATGTTCATTTTTCCATGGCCACAGAGGAGAGTCAGAGACTGTGGGTCAAATTCAGCACACAGACACGAATACACTGTATTTTTTATATTAAGGAAAGGACAAGTATGGTGACCCATACTAAGAATTTGTGCTCTTCATTTAACCCATCCAAGTGTACACACACACACACACTTGTTCTGCTATCCTTGTGGTGACTCTCATAGGCATAATGTTGTTCTGCTGTACAGACCGTATTTTCTATCGTCCTACACCAACCC
>JAFVLL020009562.1:29073-43918 GCA_021397915.2 Tor tambroides | reverse complement strand
ATTAGGAGCTACTTCTTTGAGTGCCTATTTAGCCTTTTGCATCGCGTAGTTCGCAGCACCTGAAAGATGTGTTCGTTACGCAAACATTCAGAAGGTGGGACCCGCTTTGAAACTGCAACATTAATTGGTTTAATTGCAGATGAGTGACAATTAAACTATATCCAGTGAACAATGAACAATTTGCCCGTCTTGACTGGTGGACTGGCATATAGGGGATGTTACGGTTATGGAGGCCCCTCCTCAAAGCCCGAGGCCCTAGGCGATCGCCTGCTCTGCCTATAGCTAGCGCCGGCCCTGCATGTGACACCACATTTATTTGCGTTAAAAAGCCCCTTTTCTCGACAAAAAGTGTTTCCAAACAAATTTTTGCGACATTTGAAGTATCGATATGGAATTTATGCACTAAAGTTAAACGGACATGAGTTTTGTCAACATGAGAAATTTAATCAATAATTGGCATTTCCATCACCTATATCGTAAATATTTTAAAGCGCTAAATATTTTTTCGCAAAAAAAAAATCCTTGGATGGAAACCTGGTTATTGAGCAGGATTGAAACCGGGAACTGTGAACTAACGTTAGTCAAAATGGTGCTTGAGGACGTGGATCAAAACGGTAAAATCAAAGACGGTAAAATCAGTTTGCTATAATACATGGTTTAATCTTGACTTTCAGTGTTTATTACTGTATGTTTATTGACGTGATGGTTTGGCCACAACAGTTTAACTTCGTTAGTGGGTGAAAAACATGAACAAATTTAACAAAATCTTAAATTTGTTCTTAAACAAGCTTTTAGAATTTGTATAAGCTGTATAATTATGGAGTTGCTTTGCTTTTTTCTGAACTGGTGTAATAAATTTTTCTTTTTTATTATCTGTTGCCTGTGATGTTACTGTTGTCATATTGTGTGTAATTTTAATTTAAAACCCCAAATTTCAAATAATATTTGAATATATTGATATATTACCTGATATATATGACCTACTGTATAAACAATTGTTTTAGAGCAATTTGTTGTAGCCACTTACCCTGTAACTACATGGAATAAGGAGGTAACAAAGCACCACTTTAATTTACAGCCTGCAAATGTTGTATTTACCCTGTAACTACATGTAATAAGGGGGGAATAAGCACCACTTTAATTTACAGCCTGCAAATTTTGTATTTACCCTGTAACTACATGGAATAATGGGGGAACAAGCACCACTTTAATTTACAGCCCGCAAATGTTGTATTTACCCTGTAACTACATGGAACAAGGAAGTAACAAAGCACCACTTTAATTTACAGCCCACAAATGTTGTATTTACCCTGTAACTACATGAAATAAGAGGGGAACAAGCACCACTTTAATTTACAGCCCGCAAATGTTGTATTTACCCTGTAACTACGTGGAATAAGGGCGTAACAAGTTGGGCTTAAACACAGAACAAGTGTATATTTGCACAGTAATTACAGAGAAAAATATTGCACTAGTTTTAATTTAATTGTTTGATGGCCAAATTAAACCCCTTTTTTGTGCAATAAAAACATCATAGTATACATCCACTGAAATACAAATGTTGTATTATGTTTTTTTTTTTCTGTGAACAGCTGGAAAGCGGTAAGTTTGTTTTAAGCTGCATTGAAACTTGATATATCATGCAAAGTTATTTGGTGATAGTGGTGTTGGGAAGTTGCTGGTGTGAAGTTGCTGAGATCGACGAATAAGCTTTCATAAAAGCTGACTTGTGAATTATAAATCATAGCTGAAACTCATTAACTCATTTCACTAGATGTCCAGTTTTTTGTTCAGTAATCTCCATGTTTCCTTTAATAACAGAATGGTTAAAAATACCTAGTAAAAAAAATATATAAAAAGAATATTGTCTTTCTAAATCACTCCCAAACATAAGATTATTGTTTAGGCCATACCCTTATTACACAAACATAACATAACACATTGTTCCCTTATATCTACATGTACGTTCTTTATAGGTACACTATAATTACAGAAACGTACACTGTAAATTCAGTATACTTACGCAGTTATTTGCTGGTTGTATTCTAAAGCATTATGAAATATTATATATGAATATGAATATTTTCAGAATTACATAATTTATTTATTTTTTTTCAAACTTAAGACTTTGTCTGAAGTCTTTGGGGTAAAACGCCCCAAGGGGGCAATGAGCAATTACTGTAGTTATTCTTTTCTGAACATCAAATCAATTGTTTTTCCATCAAATGTTCAAACTAGTTGGTTGAATAAATATATTTGGATTTTACATTTAAAAATTACCTCAAGTTAGCATGAGGTAGCTAGTTAGTTAGCTAGCCAGTTAGCGTCAGCTAACAAAATGTTTCAAATAGGCTATTATAATTTTGTATTTCATAATTATTGATTATATTCTTTTTAATTTTAAGCAGAAATTGTCTGTACTCTGATTTTGCTGTAAATGCATCAAGCAAATTGCTTTGTCAGACTGGGGGGCATTTTACCCCACCCATGGGGGCGTTTCAGTGAATCATTCTAAAACACTAAAAAAGGGTGAATTAAGGAGTGTTAATTACTCTGCTTCTTGTAAATAGTTTGCCATCAAAAAGTATTATACTTCCTGAGAGACATGTTATTAGAGAAACATTCAAGGGATGTGTTCAGAGGGACTTTCCAACAGGGGGGGACATTCAATTCAGGGACACAACATGTCCCCAAGACTTTAAGCATTAAAAAATGTATAAATAATAAAAAATGTTTTGTTGAGGAATATTATAAATAAGAATATTCAACAATATTGAAAATTTTGGAATTTGTTTGATTTTTATTATATTCGTGGCTGAAGTTATGCAAGCTTACTTGGGGACATGTCAGTTTAGCCTACTTGCACTAAAATATGAGAAATTATTTTTTAATTAATTTTTGGCACATATTTATTGTGTTCTATGGTAGAGGGGCAGTAACTTTGTAAGATGAGCATTTAGAAACAAGTATTAGCCCATTTTTACAGAAAATATACCACATTATGTCATGGGGACTCAAATGGCACCGAATGCTAGGAATGACCCTATATTGTTTGCAGAGAAGAAAAGCTATTTTATTGCTTCGCATGATAATTGAACTTTTTCACCCAAGTTTTATAGGATTCTTCATTTACTTTCTTGGCATACACCAATTCTTGTTAAAACACACTAGAAATGCTTATTCTGTGAATTTTTAGCACTTTTGTGTGAAATCATATTTATTTTGTCCATCAGAAGTGTGCTGTCACTTTAATTGAGTGTCCAGCACAGCAAAAATAGACTGGGCACCAAAACCATCGCTTCAGTGCTGCTCATACGTTGCTCCTGCTCCTGGTGTGAACGCACTCATTTGTTAACATGCACGCTGAAAAAAATACACTGGTCATGTCTGCAGGGCATTATGGCTCAGACAAGGTTTTTTTTTGTCCTCCATGCGGTGACAACTCACACAAGGAGCATTTCAGAAGTGAGTCTAGATAGCTGTCACGAATCCTGTTCATGCACTTCCGTTCGGTCACCACCAGAGATCACCCGCTCACTACTATGGACTCTTACACCACACTAACGGTTATCGGATTACCCCTCTTGTCAAGCCCTCTGGATATTGTTCGCTGATTGGAGACCCACGCTTGCCCTAGGAATACTCTTTGTCTTGCCTGATATGTACCTGTTTGCCACTGTTTGAACCAAGCCTGTTCTGACCACGTCTCTGTCAAATAAAAGCCTGCAAATGTATCTGCATGTCTCACGTCTCGTTCGTCCCGTAACAATAGCACACGTATGTCTGCAAGATGTCTGTTAAAGACCGCTTCATCTGGAAAGCATCTGCTGTGTACAGACATCTAAAAGACACCTTTAAGATGTCAGTTTTACATACATTCTAAATCTTAAAACATCTTAAAAGCATTTTCTAAATGTCTATTTGACATCTAATAAGAAATGTCCTATAGACGTATTGAGGATGAGCAAACACTCTAAAAATACGTCTTGCTGATGTAAATGCAGACGTCAAATAAACGTCTCTGTGATGTATCTTTCCTATGCTATCAAGGAGGCAACTGGGTTCGCGAGACTACAACATTTGCCTGTACAACGTTTTTCTTGATTTATCGTGTTTTTCTACCATGGGTAAATTGGCTAAATGGTTGTTTTGTCTGGTTTAGTTGGATTTATTGCTATGTCATACTTTGTTGTGCTGTAGCCTACGGACAAAGTTAATACACTTAAAAGTCCAGTTATGAAGTTACAAGGATAAAAGATTTGTAGCTGTGTTTTTTTTTTAGTCTGCACAGGGTGTTTATTTTGTATTTGAACTGTGCGGCTTGGACGTGGTGTCCATCAAAAATAGACCAGGCACCTATCTTTAGCGAAGCAGCGTGGAGAGTCGCTTCTGGGATGCTTCTGAAACATGCCGCGGCACAGCTGGTATAGACACAAGCATTGACTGGAGTGGCATTGACTAGAGATCAGCTCCAGAGGCCGTGGCCGTGTCGGAGCCGTAATGCACCACAGACGTGTACAGCATTGAAACTCTCCTGGAGCTAAACTCTCCAGGACATTGGACCTTGAGGGCCAGAGCTGCCCAACCGTTTTCTACTTGGTAGAATCATCCTCAAGTTTATATTTACTAAAGAATAGGTAATTTTTTTTTTTTTATTAGTGGAAGTTCTGAATAGTACCTGCATGTAGAAGTTGACAAACAGGATGACAAGTGTGCACATGTAGAAGGTTTGAAATTTCAAACAACCCAGAGGGAAGCCACAAGGAACGACCCATGCGCTTACTGTGTGTGTAATAGTCAGTAAAAACTGAACCTGAGGTAAAGAAGAGAACATTATTGGGAGACAATCATAGAACACATGGAATACAATAAAAATAGCAGAACAGAATATAAAGTCTCATGAGGACATAAGCATAAAAATGTGAAGAGAAATGGAAATGTAAGAGCATAGTGTAGTTGGATAGAAAGGTTGCACACTGACCAGCTGAGCTTGCGTGAGGTAGCGTTTCCACCACAGATATTTGTGCATGGATGGAATGGTTGACAAACCATAGTAAGCATACATGAGGATATGGATGAAACTGTTTAGCATTGGCCCAAAGAAACCTGGACAAAGATTTTGCATTAAACAGTTTGAACTGAAAAATAAGCTATATATGTGTATATATATATATATATATATATATATATATATATATATATATAATACTTTTAGGGGTAACGGTGCACATATTTGTCCCAAAAATTTTGGTATTACAGGACTTTCAGTTCAGTATGCATGAGTACTGAACAAATACAGCGCTGTTTTAACCACTGCACATGGAAATTTAGATACTGATATTGCATAATTGATATTGAAAGTCTAAGCTGTTTCAATTGATGCATGAATGAAACTTCTCTAAACATTTAGTGTGCCTCTCATCCAATTATCGCAATAAGATTTGTGTTTTGTTTCTTTCAATAAGAAACAAAGTCTCACCTTTCAAATCCTGTCCATTTTATCAGGAAATTCAAACAATAAATGCCATTTTGACACTTTTTTATGTAACGTGACTAGGGATGTAACGATATCAAAATCTCACGATACGATAATACGAAAACAGACTTAACGAAGGGATTAAGTCATATTGTGCTTTTGATTTGAGTTCGACTGACAGATACTGTGACCTTTTATGTTAGAATAAGAAGTTTAAATATATTTTAAAAACTACACTTTTTGCCCGGAAGACCTATTGTTTCATATCGTCATGTGGCCAAGATAATATCGAGACCGTTTTGCTATTGCAGTATCACAATATTGATAATATTGTTACATCCCTAGACGTGACAGATCACTGTATAAGCTCCTTAGTTCAAATGGCAGCACAGAAACCTTCTTGTTTACTAGAAGTTGTAGCACGAAACAAACATTAATAACTATCTCAGGTCTCATGAAATAACTCAGTGGGTGTTTTAACCGTGGAAAGATGTCAGTAAAACAGCTTGTAAACAATACGTCATGGATATCAAAATATATACCGAAATCATACTGAACCGTCACTTCAAAACCGAGGTACGTACCAAAACGTCAGTTTGTGTACCAGTATACCCTTTTAATACATATCAAGTCAAAGATGAAAAGGGGTTTTCAAGCATCAATATAATAAAAGTTTAATACGGCTTCTACGGCATTAATATGGCTTTTTATGTACATTAGAATGTGTCCTGTTTAATTATACATTTTTACTATGATTTACAGAAGGTAACAACTGTTACTAAATGTAACATAATATAAAAAATGCTGTCCATTTATCAGCAAGTTTAACATGTAAAGGTTAGTTCACCCAAAAATGAAAATTCTGTCATTAATTACTCACCCTCATGTCGTTTCAAACCCGTAAGACCTTCGTTCATCTTTGGAACACAAATTAAGATATTTTTGATGGAATCTGAGAGCTGTCTGACCCTCCCATAGATAGCAATACAACTGAAATGTTCCTAATTCCAGAAACGTAGCAAGGAGATCGGTAAAATAATCCATGTGACATCAGGGGTTCATCCGTAATTTTATGAAGTTATGAGAATACTTTTTGTCCGCAAAAGAAAAAAAAAAAAAAAAAAGACTTTATTCAACAGTTTGTCTCCCCCACGTCACCCTAGCGGCATTTTGGAGAGTATCCGCTGGACGTAAACACTGTATGCTGTTCTGTGTCAGCTATGTCACGGCAGCATGATCTCCTTGATACATTTCTGGACTTGGGAACATTTCAGTTGTATTGCTGTCTATGCAGGGTCAGACAGCTCCCAGATTCCATCAAAAATATCTTAATTTGTGTTCCGAAGATGAATGTGGGGTCTTACGGGTTTGAAACGATATGAGGGTGAGTAATTAATGACAGAATTTTCATTTTTGGGTGAACTAACCCTTTAATTTTTACGTCATCTGCATTATTATTTTATACTGACTGTTGCTTAAACATAAAACAAAATCTAAGCTTATTTTTTAAATATCATCCTAATACTGTTTCTGCTCTGAGACTTTGACACATTTCCTCACATCAATACTGTCTCTTAAACCTGTTACCTTTCCTTGATGTAACTTTGTCCTTCCCACTCACTTACTCTGTCCACAGGGTATCCAGTTGAGGACACACCACCAGATGTTAAACATAGAGGCATGATGATACACATGCAGGAAACTGATCTGGTTGTTTTTCTTCCTCAGCACAATGAAGATGGTGTCCAGGAATTCAATCAGCTTGGAGAAATAGTACCACCACAGAACTTTTGCTACCTATCCACGCAAAATGTGACATTTTCAGTGCAGATTAAATGCAATAACATATATATGACAATGACTTATTCACAGAGTGTAATCTGTATTATTACTGTTTTTGATGTATACCTTGAATTAGGGCTGCACGATTAACCTTTATCGCATCGATATTGAGGTTTTAACTCCCGCAATAACCTAACCTCAGGAGTCTGAGGTTTTTTCCCCCGCCTCTGACATTTGAGTGACAAACCTATTAGTCAATCAAAATGGTCGAATCTCGCGTTCCTGGCTTGCTGGCCAATTAGAAATGGCAATGGAAAACAGGTTGTATGCAGTGCACCGGCTTCCTGTCAGCAGCAAAGCAGCTAACACACAGCGTGTACCTCGAAGTGTACCAATAGAAAAAGCTTGTAACTAACGCGAAGAAATGGCCGAAGGCACTTCTTGATGACGGGGGAGAGAAGCGGGGAGCACTTGGTTAACAAGAAGAGGGTGGTACTTCAGCTGTTTGGACTTATTTTGGATCTGCGAAGAACGACGTGGAGCAAAAGAGTGCTATATGTAAAATATGTCGACGTGCCGTGGCCATGTAGTTTATTTAACCCTCTGTGTCGTAAAAGTAACAACATATTTTATTCATAATTTTAGGTTTTATGCACTTAAAAGTATCGAACGCAAAAATCGAAAATCGCATCGCAATCGCAATATTTGTCAGAAAAACCGCAATTAGGTTTTTTCTCAAAATCGTGCAGCCCTACCTTGAATATTATTAACTGTACAAGTATAGACAGATAGTTATGTGCTGTTTTTCTTACTCACCCTGATATCTGCTTCACCAGCTTCATGCAGTCCCTGACATTGAAGACGATAACCGGCAGACCAAACTGATGATATCAACTACCAAACATATGAAACACAACTTTAGGTAAGAACAACAGACACCAACAGACCTACGTTGCTACTGTGAAACACAAACATACATGTAAACATACTGTATGCTCACTTACCTCAACCAGCATGTACAAAGACAACATAGTAATAGAAAAGTTGTACAGCAGTAAAACATTTTTCAGTGAGTATGCTGGTCTGTTTCTCATATATTTTGTTCCCAGGTAGATTGTTAGGAGGTAGGTGATGGTGAGCAAGAATGTTGGTGTGTAGGAATCCAGCAGGAGCCATCCTCTCACACGAGTATCTGACATCAAACACACACATCATATACTGTTTACAGAATCTTTATCATATTTTATAGAATTTACTTAAAATTATTATAATAACTTTGGCTTAATCTAGTTAACAAAACTGATTATTCTTCTTTAGGTGACATGCCATATTGTTATATTATAGGCATTATATTTGGTGATGTAAACCAGGTTAGCTTTAGCATTTAGTCCCTGCTGGCAGATGACTATATAACCATAACTATATGACTACGGAAGCCAAAAAGCTATTTCTTTATAATTCTTTATCTTTAAATTATGTAATTTGCTAGAAGACAGACCAAATAAAAGGTAAAACTATAAAAAGATAAAAATACTACCATCAGTGGACATTTTTTACTAATAATCTTATCTTTACAATGTTCACACTCCAGAGAAATCACATATTATTGTTTTTTAGATGATCAGATACTATTAAGCCTTCTTATGTCATATTGACATATAGTTTGAGTAACTTGAGCACACTTTATTTGTATTGGTATGGCAGTGAATAAGTGAATAATGTTTAATCTCTTTACACCTCACCACCTGGAAGATTTCTTTCTTCATTAGAAATATCCTGATTTTCAGTCATTGTTTTCAATAATTTAAAGTCATTTTAAGGCCCCCTTCAAACTATGCTGAGGCCTCCTAGCATCCCTAGCCTCCTGGTTGAGAATTGCTGATTTATTGTCAGATCAGATCAGATTTGACCTGCCCTGTTGCTTCAGTGTGGAGAAATATTAAGAAAGGAAAAAAGAAAAAAATCATTTAAAAAAAAAAAAAGTGTAGAAAGAAAATTCATGTTTTTGGTTCATCATGTATTATTCTTGATTGTTAGGATAATGATAACTTTTTCACTATTATTGATGTTTTCCTCCCTTGTTGAGTTAATTTCCATTTTGTTTAAAGAGTACAGGTCAAGAGCATGGTTTTATGTTAAATGAGTCCATGTTTCACATACAAATATAACTGCACAATCGTAAAAGTGACTGATTTTTTTTTTTTTAAATACAGCTAAATCTGACAATTGAATATTTTATTTTCCAAATTACATTGTTTATTGAAAAATGCAGAAAATGTTTTGTTTAATGTCAAATGATCTAATCAGGTTTTGATAAGTTTTTCAAAGCTATGCTACTCGCTTACCATATAAATGGATAGTTTTTAGGTTTTGTGTTTTGTTTTCCTCAAAAACAAACAAACAAACAAACAAAGAAATAAAAAAAACAGCTTTGTAATGTTTAAGGTCTGTTTCAGTGTCAGTTACATGGATTTTTAATGTTCTTGTGTTTCCTGTTTCCTTCCTGTTTCCTTTGCATATTCCTTTGTTCCCCTTATTATTATTTTTTTTTCCCATGGTTAACCAATATGTTCATCAATATGTTCAGAAAGGATTGCAGAACTAACTGTAACATCAGACTTTGAACTTATGTAAATTCGGGTATCGTCAGCATAAAAATGATGCCCAAGACCGTATTTCCTAATGATTTGACCCAGAGGAAGCATATAAATACTAAATAGTATGGGACCCAAATCAGAACCCTGAGGGACACTGTATTGGACCTGACTAATGTCTGATTTGTTGTTTCCCAGAACAACAAACTGGGATGTATTTGTAAGGTAGTATCTGAACCATTCAAACACTGTGCCAGAGATACCGAGCCAACTCTTTAGTCTATCAAGTAATATAGAGTGACACACTGTGTCAAATGACTCAGGTCTAACAAAACAAAAATGGTAGAAGCACCAGAGTCAGCTGAGACAAGGAGGTCATTCATAACTCAAACCAAAGCAGTCTCAATACTATGCTCTGATCCAAACCCAGATTGGAAAGGTTCTAAAATCTTGTTTAAATGACAAATGAGAATGTAGTTGTGCCATAACAACACATTCCAGGACTTTGGCCAAAAAAGGAAGATTTGAAATGGGCCTGTAATTTGTAAGATCAGACATATCACATCCAGGCTTTTTAAGGACTGTGATAGCTGCAACCTTAAGTTCACACAGAACAACCCCAGTAATAAGAGAAGTGCTAACAATATTTAATATGAGGGGACTGAGAGCTAAGAACGGTAGTTGGAACAGGGTCAAGAATACAAGTGGTTGAGTTCATTGTCAACACTAATTTTGAGATGTCATCAATGGTAATTGTTGCAAAACTAGAAAACAAAACCGTAGGAATACTAGATGGAAGAACCTTAGGGAGCACTAAAGCTGAGGGAAGAACCAATAAATTTATAGACATTCAATTTTATCCACAAAAAAAAAAAAAAAGAAACTTGTTACACTGCTGAACAGAAGAACATGTGGGTGACTTGTTTGGTTTTAAAATTTGTTAATTGTCTTAAAAATCTTGTTTTGGATTTGCAGCATCATCCTTTATAATATATGAATAGTATTCAGCTCTTGCCACCTGAAGGGCCTTAAGGGCCTCACTGTACTGAAATAAGTGTTCATCGTACATAAGCTTGTGAACTGTTAAGCTTGATTTTTTTGTATTGCCACTCAAGTTGCCTGTTTTTAATGGGGTCATCAGATGCCTGTTTTCCACAAGTTGATATGATTCTTTAAGGTCTTAATGAAAAGTCTATAACATACTTTTGTTAAAATTTCTCAATGGAAGTGTAAAACAACACCCTTTTTACCTTGTCAAAACTGTTCACAGCGACCCATTTCGGTGCATGTCCCTTTAAATGCTAATGAGCTCAGCTCACAACCCCCCCCCCCCCCCCCCTTATGTGGGGTGATGAGCTGTTCTCATGAGACTGTAAACTTTAGCCATATTTAGCACTGTAGCACATTTCAGTTCAAACAACATGTAAAAGTAAATTTTGCATCCAATGACCCTTTTAACCTTGAGTGCTCTAAGCAAATTTGTATACCAAGGAGATGATTTTACAATACGTTCCTTCATAGGAGCAAGGAATCCATGATGCCATGTGTCTAAACAAGATGTCCAGGACCTCCAGCAGAAATATAGGCCCACAACATCAAAAATACAGCAGTATATTGTACACATGGGGTACTTTTTTATCCCTGTGTTCACCAAACCCATCTTGGGTGTTTGCTGCTAAAAAGCTCATTTTTTAGTTTCATCTGACCATAGAAGCCAGTCCCATTTGAACTTCCAGTTGTGTCTGATAACTGAATATGCTGGAGTTGTACAACATTTGGTGATGTAGGTGCTGTTTGACCATTTTTTTTTAAGGTTTTCTGACCCCGAGACTCAACTGTTTTCAGCAATTCTCCAGCTGTGGTCCTTGAAGAGTCTTTAGCCACTCAAACTCTCCTCCTCACCGTGCATTAGGACGTTATAGACACACGTCCTCTTCCAAGCAGTTTCGTAACATTTTATGTTGATTGGAAATTCTTAATTATTGCCCTGATGTTGGAAATGGGAATTTTCACTGCTCTAGCTCTTTTCTTAAAGCCACTTCATGGACTCCGCCCATCTCTCCATGGTACCAGTTTTCATCCACCTGCCGGCGCAAGATGATGATGTCACCCTTGCTGAACTTGAGATCTCCGGATTCTTTGCCATCATAGTTGTATAAAGCCTTGGCACAAGGTAGCTGAGGAACTCCCTGCAGTAAAGAGAAAGAGAGGTGGAGGATTACTAAAAGTGGGAGCCCAGGGTTTCCAAAACAACTTGGATTCATGGATAATGCAAGATCAGCACTCAAAAGCACATTCATTTTTCAAACTCACAGGACAGGCGAAGGGTGACCATGATAACCGCAGCCAGCTTTCATAGAGCGTGACCATGTGTGGAGTGGAGGAGGGTGTTAAGTTTAAAGTGAAGGGAGAGATTCTATAATAAACCCTTTGCTGCAAGGTTTTTTAAAACCTATACACTGCTATCTTTGGAGCCTGTCACATACTATCCATAACATGGACATCTGCAGAATGAAAAGAAACAACCAACCACATATATACAGTCTTCACTCAGCTAAACAGTACAGAACACTATCACATAAGCTCATTGCTAGCTTTTGTGCTGCATATGAGCGATCAGTCTGTCTGGCTTGTCTTTCAGGCTGACCTTGTTGGCTTGTCTCTCTGTTTGACTGTGCCGGGCTGCTTTTTCTGTCTGTATTGCGCCATCTGCGTTGCTTAACTTATTGACTGCCTCCTTGTCTGACAATCCCAAAATGCCCTGAGATATGCCAATGGATTCACAATGTTGTGGGGCAAGCCCATTTATCAACGTGCGTGGAGTTTTATGGTGCAGAACCAGTCGTCTGGAACTGGTCAAAGCTCCTTTCAGGCCTGACAATGATCCACAGCTAGAGAGAGGGAGGAGGCAGCAGACGCAGTCCTGCTCAGCTGAATGAGCCCTTTTCAGGCAAACTGTCCAAGAGAGGGGCCCTCTGTCCAAGAGAACCCCCCCACCACCCAGCATAAAGCCCCATGGGCTTCCTCCACTGTAGCATGCATCTCCTGTGCATAGTGAGGAGAATGATAATCACAACACCAATGACAAAGAGAATCAGAACAGCATCATAAAAGACAGCAAGGTATTTGAAAGGAAGGAAGGAAGGAAGGAAGGAAAGAAGATAGATGGGTGGTGATGTGAGCAGACAGGCAGGTTGGTAGGAATGAAGTAAGGGAGGAAGAATAGAAGGAAGGTAGTTTGGTAGGTAAGTAGGTAGGAAGTAAGGAGGGTGGCTAGGTAGGTATACAGGAAGGAAGCAAAGTAGGAAGGAAGGTGAGTAGGCAGACAGGTAGAACAGAAGATTAAGTAGGTAGGTAGGAAGGAAATAAAGAAAGAAGATGGGTAGACACTAGGCAGATGGGTTAGGGTAGCTAAGTAGGTAAGAGAGAAGTAAAGGAGAGGAAGGAAGGTGGAAAGGAACGAATGTGGTTAGGTAGGGAGGCAGGAAGGAAAGGAAGTTGGTTAGGTAGGCAGACAGGAAGGAAGGTAGGTAAAGAGACAGAAAAGAAGGAAGTTTGTTAAGTAGGTAGGCTGGAAGGAAGCAGAAAATGAAGAGAGGCAGATAAGGTAAGAAGGAAGAAAGGGAGAAAGAAATAATGAGGTTAGGTACATAGGTAGGTAGGCGGGTATGCAGAAAGATAGATAGGAAGGAAGTCTGTTACGTAGACAGGCCGGAAGGAAGTAAAAAAGGAAGAAGGTGGGTAGGCAGATAGGTAGACAGGTAAGAAGGAAGTAAGAGAGAAAGATGGAAGGTGGTTAGGTACTGTAGGTAGGTAGATAGGAAGGAAGTCAGTTAGGTAGGTAGACAGGAAGGAAGGCAAGCAAAAAAGTGAAAGTGAAGTGACATCTGGCCAAGTATGGTGAACTACACATGGAATTTGTGCTCTGCATTTAACCCATCCAAGTGCACACACACACACACCCCGTGAACACACACCTGGAGCAGCGGGCAGCCATATTGCTGCGGCGGTTCGGTGCCTTGCTCAAGAGTCTCACCTCAGTCGTGGTATTGACGGTGGAAGAAAGCACTGGTTATTCACTCCCCCCACTGACAATTCCTGCCGGACCTGAGACTCAAACCCACAACCTTCGGGTTACAAGTCCGACTCTCTAATCATTAGGCCATGACTGCCCCCCAAGTAGGCCCCCAGGTAGATATGCAGATAAAGTACGCAGAAAGGAAGACAGGCAGGAAGAATGGATGAAAAAAAAGAAAGCAAGCATGGGAAACCGAAGAGAGAGAGACTGATGTGGTACTGTTCAGTCCAGAGGAGGATCAGACAGTGACTAAGCAGCACTCACCGCAGGGAGGACAGACGGCCAGCCAGACACTGAGACAACTAACTAGAGGGCAAACTGACCTTTCAGAAACCACATCCCTTTCTCAAACTTAAAAACAAACCAAACAGGAAATAAAGATGAACTTAAGAAATGTTATTTGCTCACAATTCTGTGTAATTTGGGCCGACAGCTTTATTTGATGTAATGTAATGCTGTGCCCAAGTCCATGGACTCGAACAACTGAAAAATCAAAGCTCCATTCGTCTGTGCACCTCTGTGCTGTTTTCGTCCCCCCTTCTGTGGGCCTCTCTCAAAGGCAGCTGTCAGCAGATCTGCAGATTTACCCACTTTGCTCAGCTTAGAGCATGAAACAGACAGAAAGAGTGAGAGAAGAGGAAATACACGAAAGAACGGGATAAGATGGAAGGATAAGACACAAAAAAAAGTAGGAGGGCAAGAAAGAAAAGGAGAAAGAAAGAAAGAAAAAGAGTTTGATCAAATGAATGTTAGGATGGCCGGTGTGTGTGTGTGTGTGTGTGTGAGAGAGTGTGTGTGTTTTTTCCCGGTCTAAGCCTTACGTGTGAAAACGAAGGGCGCTAAAGATCACTTGAACTGGACCGATATGAAAGAACCGCATTCAGGCTTTTATCCAGGCCAAACAGAGCACTGAAG
>JAFVLL020009562.1:0-28973 GCA_021397915.2 Tor tambroides | reverse complement strand
CCTTTCTTTGTATTGGTCTTAAGTAATATTCTAATTTTCTGAGATACTGAATTTGGGGTTTTCATTAGTTGTCAGTTATAATCATCAAAATTAAACGAAATGAACACTTGAAATATATCAGTCTGTGTGGAATGAATGTATACATTATACAAGTTTCACTTTTTGAATGGAATTAGTGAAATAAATCAACTTTTTGATGATATTCTAATTATATGACCAGCACCTGTATATGTGTGTGTGTGTATGTACAACCACACACACATGCATACACACACACACACACACACACATATATACATACATATACACACATTTATAAACTTATATATATATATATATATATATATATATCATTTCATTTCCTATTTAGTTTGTTGAAGTATAAAAATAACTCAGATTAAATAAAACTAAAACTTAATAAAAGACCTATATAGACATCATAAATTCAGACATAATATAACTAAAATTAAAATAAATAACAAATGCAAATCAAAGGACATTAGTTTATCAGTAATCCTTAAAAATAACACTGCCAAACACACATGCTAAAAAACACAACTTACTTACACATAGTAAATGGTTATAAAAAAACTGAAACAGAAATGAAACACGTAGCAGGAAAGAGGAGAAATAAAAAGCGATACTAATAATAGGTTATAGATAATAGGTTGTTATTATAGACATTAATGTTGTTTCAAAACATCATGCTCCCTAAACATGTAATTCTATTTTAATATCAGATTTTTCTAAAATATTAATTTCAGTACATTTTTAGGAGAGTTTAAATAGTATGAATATTGTTTTTATTATTATTCACCTTTTTTTGCTGGTTCGGATTTTCAAACTTTTGAAATTTTAATTTTTTAAAAAAGTATTTTAAGAGTTACTCCCAGTCATCTCCTCTAATGTCTTCACTTTATGCTCAAAACGTGCATATTAATATTTTTTTTTAAGTGTGGGAATTTTATATTATAGAATTCATGTACAAAAGTATACGTAATAATAAATGACGTTAATTTTAAGTATATATTACGTTATTAAACATGAATTCTTATATTATAATTACAAGTAAATAGTTAATATTTAAATAAAATTCTAAATCAATTAATTTTGGAGAATGGATGGATTTGTTTTATTGTTTATTAATATTATAGTATATAGTTAGTATATCGTATAGTAAATAAAAGTATATAATAGATGTGTGTAGGCTACAATATAATTGTGTTCATTACGTTATTTTTAAGTTCATCCACACCTCTAGGGGTCGCGCTGTGACACGGAAGTGACGTTCGACCAAAAGCAACGTCAACTTCCGCTAAGGCTGCACACAGCGGTGTGAAGTTGTTAGCAGTTTTGAATTTCTTGTATTTTTTAGCGATTGAAATGGATGTGGTTCTGTATATTGTAGCTGCGGTTATTCTGCTCGTTCTGATAGTGTTTGCTGTGAAAGTTCGTGGACGGACTGAAGAAGGTGAGTGAAATACGGACATAAATACATACATAAATATGCGACAGACAGCAGTCTTCTTCAATTGATGCTCTGCAAGAAAGCCAATACAACTGCAGAAATACATCGCTGGCTTTTATATTGTTCCTGACTTGAAGGCAAAACAAATGACAAAAATATTTTATAAAATAAAGTTTGTATTTGTTAAACATGGACCCGCTTTTGGAGTACTGATCTTATTAAATTTAATATAAATATCATTCCAGAGTAGTTTTACTTTTAGTTGTAACTTTCACACCTAAAAACATTTTATAACATCTTTTTATTTGTTTATTTTTTCTCAAACTTTCTGTACATCCGCTAGGACAGAGATTTTCAAACAGGGCTTCATCAAAAAGTTAATTTAAATAGTTAAGTACATTAATTTAAGTACAATTTAAAGCAACAGTGTGAAAATAAATAACAAAAAATATTAAATATACACAAATTGTATTAAGATAGATGAAAACAAATAGAAATAACACATATAACAGTATACTAATATAGTGTGTAGAATTTTTTTTTTTAATAATATTTTTAAATGGTATATATTGTACCAATTTAGATTAGTCTGAAGTGGGGTTTTATACACACAAATATACAGCGTATGCCTTTTAAATATTTGAATCGATGGCATCTCTTCTAGGGCTGCACAATTAATCGAATTTCTAATCGCAATTACAATTACGGATGCCATAATTACTTTAATTTTAGTTTTAGTATAGCATTATACTACCATGCATATTTTTACTTTTTAATTTAAAGAAGAAACCAATCTAATGTATAGTTCATATTTGAGGCTTAATACTATAGAAGTTTTTCAGTTAGAGTGTTTTCAGGTTGTTTATGTTCATGTAAAAATATGGCATGCGGTTGCTTCAAAAATGGTATAAACATCATTCAGTGTAAATTGTGATGATCGTAATTAATAATCGCAATTACAATTTCAAGGGAATAATCGACAGTTATGATTTTTGTCATAATCGTGCAGGCCCTAATCTCTTGTGCTTGTCTGTATTCCAGCAGCTGATGGTGAGGATGGTCAGAATGTGGTTCGAGCCGCGGCCCATCCGCAGGCGGCAGAGGAGCGTCCAGCAGGAATGCCTCGCCGCCGACGAAACCTGCACAGCAGAATGAACGTCCAGCGCTCACAGCGGCTGTCAGACAATGGTAAACATGTAACAGTGTGTGCACCTGCAAAAGAAGTTGTTACATTTGTTGCAAAGTTCATTTTAGGGTCATACCTGGTTCATTCATTAAGGTCAGACACTACAGGCAAAACCAGTATTTTTTTCCAGTTGTGTTTTGACCAATTTTTGCTTTTTTCAGACCAGTGTAAAAAATACACATTTAAATGTTTATTGCAATTTAGCTATTTGCATCTCTAAATTTCAATTCCAATTTTTTCTTTCATTAACATTTTTTCTCTTACACACACACACCGAACTTTATATTTTATTCCTCTCTGTATTCTGAAGGGTTGTTTCTATATCATTCACACTTATACAACATTTGATTCCTTAAAACACAGTGAAAATGTTTTTGGTTTTTTTCTGTCTTAAATCCAGAATCCCCTCTGTAAAAACATTTAATATGGCAATAAAATTTAAGAAGAACCTTAACAAATCTTTAGATTTCTGTTCTGGAAATGTATGCAAATGTGTGCATATTTAATTAACCCTTGTGCATCAATAAAAAAAAAGTTACACTTAGGTGCATAGTGGACAAAAATGTCCATGTCAAAAAAACGGTTATAAAAATTGGAAGCTTGGGAGCACAGACTTAAGTTTGGTCTCATTTTAAAGAAGACCCATGGCAGATTATTGTTGAAGTAAAAAAAGTTTAAAAGTGAAACCAAAAAAAAAATTATACAGGTTTAAGTTTATGAAAATGATTTATGAACAATATTTTATTTTATGAATATTTTATATATGAAACATGTTGAACTCTAAACCTGCTAGAAAATCAAAGCCATAAATCTAAACAAGTTGTGTTCCAAATTTGAGGCTGATATCTCAAAAAATGAGCTTTCAGTAAAATTTTGTTTGGGCGCAGTACCAAATTTTCCCCATTAGATGCCAGCAAAACTCCGCTGGTGCACACAGTGCTGGGATTTGTGATTTACAGTAGAGTTTCTCTCTCTCAATTTTTACAAGAACACACACACAATTTTTTTTATGACACACATACAAACCACACTCTGACATCTATACCAACACACCCACACAATTATAGCTGCATTATTTTCCAATTGGCTCTATAATATGCAGAAGCAGAAAACAGGAATAAAGCAAGTATTTGCTTTATAGGCCCTTTATAGACCAAACCTGAAAAAATGGCACCATCTGGTAAAAAATTAAATTTTGAAGCCTTGCCAACAGAATGAAAGCCTATTAACAAAAATTGCATCATTTTACAGTTAAACGGCACTGCGATTAAAAATAGCAGTTTTAATGGGTTTCAATGGGGACATTTTTGTCCAAAAGGTGCTGAGTGTTTCACTTTTTTGTACCTAGTGTAAAATAGATTTATTAAAGGAAATGAGGGTGGAATATTAAAATTCCAATAAAAATACACACCTGAGCCAAAAATTTATGCAGTTAGAATTAACACAGGCAAAATTATAAAAAAAAACTAAACTAAAATGGACAAAAATGTCCATAAGGGTGCACAAGGGGTTAAATAATGCCTCATTTGCATATCTAAACAACATTTCAGAAAACTTGCAATACATAACAATTGCTCATTAATCATCAGGGGAAGTATGGTGAGATTGATTAGATAAATTCATTTTGTTTTGTTTTTTTACCCTATTCGGTCTTGTCTTCACATAGTATCGCATAGAACTCTTCTAGGTTTGTCAGTAAACTCTAAACCGTCTCTCAATTCAATTCAATTCAGTTTGTGCTTTATTGACATGACAATTGATACAATGTATTACCAAAGCATAGTGTTCACACTGAAAATAAATAAATTTTAAAAATTAAGAATAATAAATAGATAATAATAATTAAATAAATGAATAAATAAATACATACATGTATATATAATTAAAGTAGAACAAATGAATTGTAGAATTCTATTCTCTCTCTGTGTCTTCAGAGGACAGTCCTGTGGAAGCGGATGAGAGTCTGGAAGACAGGCAGCCGTCTGAAGAACGTCCTCAAGCCGCTGCTAAAGTCGGAGCAAAGAAACAGAAGAAGCTGGAGGAGAAACAAGCGCGGAAAGCTCAGAGAGAGGTTACAACACTGCTGCTACATCTCTCACTTCACCCGTATCAGGAGTCTGGCTATTAATGTGTGTGGTTTTTTTAATGTGTGTGTTTTAGGCCGAGCTGGAAGAGCGAGAGGAGAGGAGGAAGATGCAGGAGCTCAGAGATCAAGAGAGACAGAAAGAAGAGGAGAAAGAGAGACTGCAAGAGCAAAAACAGGTCATTTCAGCTCGTTGTTGACTGACATATATTGACAAAGGTGATATCATTTGCTGATATTTTTCTTAAATTTTTTTTGCTTGGCTGATAAGTGTCAGAAGCGGGCTTTTATTTCTCCATCTTCAATATTTACCGTCTTTATTTAGCAGTTCTTCTAATAATTAAAAGGCAACCGCTATAATACTTTTTATATACATAAAGTATTAAACACAGCCTAGAGTCTGAATCAGTGTGTTTGCAACAATGTATCAGTGTGCACCTGCACAAGAAGTTGTTACATTTATAGCAAAGTTCATTTTAGGGTCATACCTGGTGCATTCATTAAGGTCAGACACCAGTGTTTCTTCACGCACTGCTCAGGTTTGCTGTCATGTCTTCTTTCAGATTAGTGGGACGAAAACATTCAAAATTGACATTTTAGTGTTCAGTTTATTGCACTTTTTCTGTTTGCAACAGAAGATTTCGATTTCAGCTCATGTTGGCATTAAACAAATTTGATTGCTCGCACAAACTGAATTACTGGTTAGTGTTTATTTATTTATGTGTTTTTGGATTTAAAAACAATATTACAATAGGAATACAGAATCAATCAATAAATATTTAAATATCTAAATATTATCTAGATCTATTATCACTATAAATATTTTAAATATTCTAAATATTATATATAAAAATATTTTATTCTATTTTTTAGTGTATTAATAAACAAACAAATAAATGAATAAAAATATATTCCATTGCAGAAATGGTTATGCTTGTGTTATTTACTATTTTTAAATGCAATATTGTGATTTCATGTAAACCTACAGTGTAAGTATTGGAACAGTAAAGACACAATTGCTCTGTTGGTCGTGGAGTCAAGATATTTGCAAATATGATTAAAAGATGAATATGAGACAAAACTACAGAATGTCACATTTTATTATTAGCCGTTTCAACACATACATGTTTTGTCAAATAAAAAGAGCAGCACTTCTAGAGTTCATCCCACTCATTGATGTGAGCATAAGTATTGGGACAGCTGAACATAAGGCAGATATAAAAGATTAAAAGTTATTATTTAGTTGCAGATCCCTTGCGCACAATCACAGCAGTGAGTCTGTGACCCATAGACATCACCAGACTCTTGCTCTCATCCTTTGAAAGACTTTTCCCAGCCTTTAATGGAGCCAATTCCAATTGTTGCTTGACACAAGGAGTTTCTGCACCTTTACTCTACTCTTCAATGGTGAAATTCATGTTCAGTAGTTTAAATCTGAAGTGACTTGGGCAATCTAAGACTTTCCATTTCTTTGCCCTGATAAACTCCTTGACTGAACTGGCAGGGTGTTTTGGGTCATTGTCCTGATGTAATATGAAGCACTTTCTGATGAGTCTGGTGGCATTTTCTTGAATACTGGTAGGCAAGATGGTTTTGTACTCTGCCAAATTCATTCTGCTACTGTCATCATACATTAAGTCATCAGTAAAGTTCCAGAGACCTGTTCCAGAGACAGTCATGCATGCCCATGCCATGACACCACCTCCACCATGCTTTACAGATGAGGCTGTACGCTTGGGATCATTGCAGTTACCTTTTTCTCCACACTTTTGTTTTCCCATCACTTAGATAAAGGTTAATGTTTGTCTCATCTGTCCATAAAACTCTGTTCCAAAACTCTACTGGCTTTTGCGAACTCTAATCTTGCCTTTCTATTTTTGGTGCTGGTCAGAGGTTTGCATCTTGCTGTAGCCTCTGTAATTCTGTGTCAAAGTCTCCCACGGACAGTAGATCGTCAGAGCATCACCCCAGCTTCTGGAGCTTGTTGGTGATTTTACAGACACGTATTTTAAGGTTCTTTTTCACAGCTTTTATGATTTGTTTGTCATCAACTGCTGTTGTTTTTCTCAGCCAATCAGGTCGTTGTTGGTTGTTGATGTCGCTGGTGGTTTCCAAACTCCATTTTTTCTCCATGCACTTTGATTTTAATCGACTTCCTCTTTCTTTTAGCATCCAAATTGCTTGCTTTTCTCTCAAAGTCAGCTCCCTTGTCTTCATCCTGGTTTGCGTGTGTCATCATCGAATGCAAGATTCAGAATACAGAAGTACTGGATATAACTGATACGACACATTCCCTGCTTTTAATATCTGAAGAATTAATGCAACAGGACACAGCTGATCACTCAGAAAGACCTGAGAGGCAACTGTTCCAATACTTATGCTCACATCAGATAGAGGGATGAACTCTAAAAGTGCTGAACTTCTCAGCTGGTAAAACATCTATCTATTGACTCCACAGCCAACAGAAGAGCAATTTTGTCTTTACTGTTTCAATACTTTTGGAGGGCACTGTATATTGGCCAGTGGTAAAACTGCTCTCTAAGATAGAAATCCATATTGGTTGACCACTAATTTTGACCATGTGTCAATGCTGCTTTATATAATTCCAAATAAGTGCAAAGGTTTTCCAAAGCTGTGTGTTCCTCTCTTCCGCAGGAGGAGGAGTTACGGCGTGCCAAGGAGGAGCAGGAGCGGAAGGAGGAGGAGGAGTACCAGCGGCTGAAGGAGTGTTTTGTGATCGAGGATCAGGGAGAGGCAGAGGAGCTCAGCGAACAAGAGGTGCGTCTCTGTCCCTGCACACTCACTACGTCTGCTCTCCTTCCGCTGCTTATCAAGCTATTTCATGTTTGTGTTTTTCAGTCTCGCAACCTGCTGCAGGAGTTCATCCAGTATATCAAGGTAACACATGCATTCAGATTAAAGCTGTTGCATTCATATTTGTGAGAGGAAATTAAATTAAAAACTAATTTTATATCATGTGATGTAGTGGTTTACTGTATATGTTAATGCATTTTCTTGATAATACAGTAAATGAAATACTTGAAATAAATAGATATTTAAATTTTTTTAAAGATGCTTTTTATTTGAAACTGAATGCACTTGATAAAATGAATGAATCAGTCAAAACACTTCATGATTTAAACCAGTCAAACTAGTGTTATAAAACATTATATAGTTGTAAAACTAAAAATGATATATCCTGAATTTTGTATTTTTTCATGTCATTACATTGTTTAGACCATAAGAAAAAAAAATTTAAAATAACATTTTTGAAAAATTATATTTTATTCATATTTTTTTCTATGTCCTCTGTAGAGGACACTAGGACTAATTTTTTCTAAAAATAAAATGGCATGACTAGACATCAAAAAGGCAAAAACATAGGGATATTTTTTTTAAATCACTAATCAACTTTTAGGTTTCAGGATTTTTTAATACTAAACTTTGTTTAAGGATGATTCTCAACTATGTTATAAAATATTAATATAATATTAATGTGTTGCTGTTGGGACAGCATGTTGAAAAAAGAATTGTCATAATGGGTGTAATAATTGGCCAGATTTTCATAATAATATCTAATATTTCATAAGACAATTGATAAATAATTAATTTTCCTATTCAATTGTTATGTCTCCCAAAATGCATAATAACCATGCTTTTAGTCCTGGTGTCCAGTGGACATGTATGAAATGATGTCCTGTTTCATAACACAAACTCATATTTGAATTTGAAAACCCATAACATTTTCCTGAGATGTTGCTTCATGACAAACTATAGTTTGTCATGATTAGATTAGGATTTAATTGTAAAATAGTGAAGTAAACGTAGGCGTCCCACAGAGGGGACGGGTGACAGTTAAGGGGTTAAATTTACTCATCTTTAAAGACCCAGGAGAGGATGTGGTCATGGTGAAACTTCCAATCATTTGGTATCTCTATAAAGCCCTGAATGTGCTCTGTACAGGACATCCAGACTTACAGCTGTGACATGTGAGGTCTCAGAGAAATTCACTAAAATAGAATGTCCACTACAGAGGCAAAACTCCATAGCTGGGTCTCAGGAGGATATAAAAAAGGTCTGTTTGGATGAGTCAGATTTTAGGTTCCATTCAAATGTGTTTCAAAATAGTAAAATAGACACATTTATACAGAAATAATAATGCATGATTTACCCATAAATTGCTTGAAAATGCATAGAACTGTTTGGAGTTTATTTGAATTTTGTAAAATTAGTATTGCTCAGCTTTTATTTATTAGCAGCACCTGTTACAGCTGCAGGTCTTGTAGAGAAAACGGTGTAGATTTTGCTTTTGTAAGATGAATCCTGGATTTGACTGTGTTTCTCTGTCTGTTCAGAAATCTAAAGTGGTTTTGCTGGAGGATTTGGCGTCCTGCTTCGGCATGCGCACACAGGTCAGTGTTCACAGCTGACCTTTGACCTCTGAACACGTGCTGGTGCTTTTAGATGATTGTTGAAATGTGTTTCTGTATGTCAGGATGCTATTGCCAGACTGCAGGACCTGATAGCAGACGGCTCCCTGACAGGTACGTGTGTGTCATATTCTGATGATTTTACACAGAAACATGCTTTATTAGATTGTCTTGCTTTAAATGTAACTAGGAAACTCAGAAAATACATTAAAGAACATTTTAAATAACCTATCTCCTGGGAAAATATTATAATTTTTTTTTTTTAAATCAATTTGAAAGATTGTGTATATATAATTGTTGTTTTTATTGTTAAAATATTGTATACAAACTAATTAAGTATTGTCATTAAGCCAATTTCTATGAGTGTGGCATTGGTAACATAGCCTTTGATATGGTGTAAAATGATAAATAAACAGCTTTACAGCAATTCCTGATGCACTGCACTTCTTTTTTTATTTTATTAAATACCTTTTTTTTCATTCTGATAATATGTCATGTTTCAGAAATAAACTTGGTTGCAAATGCAATTACTTCACATAAAATTAAATTAATTGAAAAACATGTGAAATTTTATTCTTTCCCACTATAACAAAATCCAAAATAATATTAAAAATATAAAAATATTTTGTTATATTCTGTTTAATTATTTGAATAATCACGTACATCAGTATTTGATGAGAAAAGCCAGATGAATGTTATTTTTACGTCATTACTTCTATATCAATTTTACAATTGCGTTTCAGTCTGTCTCAGTGTTATTTTAGTATCATTAAGGTACTATTATAGTTTTTGATACTTTGAATCCATTTTATATTTTCTGTTTTCATTTAAATTTTTAAGGTTTAGTAATTGTTTCATTTCTGTCTTTTTTTTCAAATATGTCTAAATACTTTTAATTAATTTTTATTTTAGTTTTGATTGTATTCCGTCTACATCAATTAAAATGAGACGTGTTTCCTTGGCAACTACCTGAAAGAAAGAAAATAAGTTAAAGTATTTGTTTTGTTTTTTTCAGTTAACGTTTATAACATAATTTTTTTTGAATGCTTTTAGTGTGTTTTATTTAACTTTAATAAGCCTGGCACATTTGAGGTAGAATTTATAGGAAGCACATCACATTCTGTCAGTATTTGTCTAATTGTTGGTATATTTTACACATGTGCCACAAAGACATCTTTTCTGCGTTATAAGATCGTAAGGCATCTCAAGTGAAATCCTTATCACACATTGTACAAACATTTTTAATTGAATTAGTTGCACTCAATGAACATGTTATACTGACAGCTCTAACATAACCTCATGTGTCTGTGCAGGAGTGATCGATGACCGAGGGAAGTTTATTTTCATCATGCCGGAGGAGCTGAACGCTGTGGCTCAGTTCATCAAACAGAGAGGAAGAGTCTCTATCTCAGAACTCGCTCAGGCCAGCAACACCCTCATAAACCTCACGCCTGAGATCCAGACCACCACATAAACCTCCTGGATGCTGTTTCCATCGCAAGGACTTGTAAATAAAGTGAGATACATTGTATCATTTACAGTCTGTTGTGTAAGAACCAGCGTGCATGGCTCATTTCCTATTTAATTTCACGTGTGTCATCCTATAGGCGTCATTTACGGTAGGTACAGCCATGTCCGACGTTGTCTCAACCACTTTCTGAAATAGCTCGAGGCAGTTAATACAGAGGAAGCGTTTTCAATGGCAGAAAAGGAGATCTTCCTTTAATTGTGCTTTGGATAAAAGCATAAATGTAAATGAAAACCTGGAAACATTAGGGATGTATTTTTCTAGTAACGCTCATGTCTACAATGTAATGTAATGTAATCGGTGTAATGTCTATTAAATGATTTGTAAAACCAGTCATCACAAACAGCTGAAAAAGTCATGGATATTTCTTGTTCAGAAACTGTTCAAAACATCCCAATAATTTCCTTTCACTGTTGACTGCCGTCAAAGAACAAGGAAAAAAGTACAAAAAATACAGTTATTGTAGTGACAGCTTAAACGTAGCTTTTGTTTCTTTTCTCATTATACTTGTTTTCCTTCAATTATTTGCTCATCTTTATTTTAGCTCTACCCAGTGTTTTCCCTGAGAGAAACAGAAAGCATGTGACATTATTCCTGGCAGGATTTATAATTGTTTGCTGGTTGCTTGACTTGTGATACTAATTTCCAGATCTTCTCTGAAGTGCAGCTTTTCTTTTTGCATATCATTTTTGGTTGGTTTTAAAGATTTACAACCATAGCTTGGGGGTACATTAGGATAAACAGACAATTTTTTTATTAAAAAAAAAATTAAATCAAACATAAAAATAGAAATAAAAACAAATTCTTTACAAAAATGTACAGATTTTTCAAACTTAATATTGCTTTTAGGTATTGCTGAACTGCAAAATTAAAAACAAAGGTTTATTTCCCCATTCTTATGTTTATAAATTTAGATTATAAAAGTAGCTGATAAATGAAATAATCCCTATCAGACATATCGTAAGTGGAAAAAGTGAGACTACAAAGGGAGAAATAAATGAAAGCATGTAAACCACAAAATGTACAAAATATGTCACAATTAAATCTTAATTTATAATATTTATAATGTAGTTTCTAAATTGTATTCGTCAGCACAGCAGCCTTTGCAAAATCACTCCAAAATCAACCACATTGCAGCAGATTTTAATTTAGTACAGTTACAGCTGAACTTTGAAGCGTGAATCATACATTTTCATCTGAATAAAGTGTCTAAATATGAAATTCTGAGACACATCAGTCGTAAGTTTACAAAAACAACAGGTTGATGTAATGTTGAGCCGCTAGAGGGCGCTGTTTGAGCCGAGCTGCGCATGCGCAGTGTTCTTTATGTACTTTCATATTGATTCGACTCTTCTCTGGACGGGATGCGTTTTAATCCTCCGCGATGAGCTTTTATTTACTGGACATTTCAATAACGTGAGCAGCGTGAGTTTTAAATATAGACAGAGGATGAGAGCGGCAGATTATCGACGCTTTGTTCAGTGCGCAGAATGTCTGAATGCATTAATGTGTGTCAAATCATAGCTTTTATAATGTTACGAGGCATTCATCGAATGTAACTCTTGTCAAGGTAAGAAACATTGTTTTCATTCAGTGACGTCACGCCGGACTCGCAGTATTATTTACAGTAGATCCCGGGGCTAGTTGTCACATGGTCTCATATATATATATATATATATATATATATATATAGCCTATATATATATACACACTATATTGCTAAAAGTATTGGGTCGCCCCCTTCTAATGAACAGGTTTGACTACTTTAGTAATTTCTATGAGTACAAATCTTAATGTTAAAGCATATAATGATATTGTAGGAAATTGTGTGCTTCTAATATTATAGCAACAGTTTGGACAGGACCCTTTTCTATTCTAACATGACAATGCCTCTGTGTATAAGACAAGGTTCAAAAAGAAAATTATTGATTATTGATCAAGTCCTAATCCCAGTTTAACACCTCTGGTGTGACTATAAATGCAGACCTTGAGCCAAAAACTTATTATCAAACACCAATGACTTGTACATATGGGTACAGTCATTTTAGACACTTCCAAAACTGTTGCAACAGAGATGGAAATACAATTTTTAAATACATGAATTATGTTCCCATCGTTGTTGCCACAGATTTGGAAGTGCATTTTTCTGTTCTAAAGAAGGGGGTGCCAATACTTTTGTCTATATAGTGTATGTACAAGTCATTGGTGTTTGGTGTATAGTGTGTGTGTGTATATATATATATATATATATATATATATATATATATATATGAGAATTATTCAATAAAATATATAGTGTGACAACTAGCCCTGGTCTCCTTTATGACTGCACTTTCATGAGTGACAGTCACGGGTCCAGGCAGTAATATTGTTGGTGTTTCATTGCTCTTTCTCCAAAGGTACTCTGTTTATGAGGAACCATAAACGATCAAAGTGTGAAACAGCATTGGAAGTCTGTGAATAAGGTGAGACATGCATTTTCCCTTTTGAGTCGTTTCTTCAGAAGATCTGCTAATCTGTGACTTCCTTCTGTGCTCATCGTTTAATTGCATGTGGTCCTCAGATCAGCATGACCCTGGTGTTGACCCCAGCGGCCGTGTGCCAGTGCTTCACGCTCGTGTCGCTCTGCACGTCTATCGCAGATCCCAACTGGATCCAGGTCCAGAACTGCTCTGATTCGAACAGCAAACTCATCTACGGTGTGGCCTTCACTCTACACGCCTATCAGAATCAAACAGACACAGGTGTGATCTTATAGCTCTGTTTATTACTGTGAACAACCACAGGCCAAACAAGATCAGGATGAGATGATTTCTTCATCAGGTTTGTAGAAATGTGTCTCAGCAATGGATGCTCTGCGGTGAATGGGTGCCGTCAGAATGAGAGTCCAAACAGCTGATAAAAACATCACAATAATCCACACCACTCCAGTCCATCAGTTAACATCTGGAGAAGACAAAACCTGAAACAAATCCAGCATTAAGATGTTTTTAACTAAAATACCATAGAGTCCATAATCCATAATAACGCTTCCTCCAGTGAAAAAGTGCATCTCCTGTTGTCTCTCACATATTTGTTTAGAGCTGTTTTGTCTTGTAAACGCTGCTTGATCTGTGCAGATTTCTCTCCTGATTCAGACCAGAACACTTTTTCACTGGAGGAAGCGTTATTTTGGATTATTTTAGTTAAAAATGTGTTGTTGATGGATTTGTTTCAGCTTTTGTCTTCTCCAGATGTTAACTGATGGACTGGAGTGGTGTGGATTATTGTGATGTTTTTATCAGCTGTTTGGACTCTCATTCTGATGGCACCCATTCACTGCAGAGCATCCATTGCTGAGACACATTTCTCCAAATTTGATGAAGAAACAAACTTATCTGCATCTTGGATAACCTGAGGGTGAGTGCATTTTCAGCACGTTTTCATTTTTGGATGAACTATCCCTTTAAGCCTTTAAAAACTCTTTGACTCGAGTTCTGTATTGTAAAATATGAAGGTAAAAAATGCAGTCCTCTGCATGCAGTAACAGCACAGCGTGATGAGCTGTAGTGAAGGGTTTTGTCTGGTGTAGGTCCGTTGGGTGGGCTGCACGGATGGGGAATGTGGCTGCTGTACTCTCTAGCCGCTCTCTGCTACAGCGCTGTCCTGTTGTCCAGTTCCTCTTTCCTGCTGGATTTCCTCGGAGCAGCGGTCACTCACTCAAAGCTGGTGACCTCACTGCATGTCTCGACAGGTGCCTCACATTAAACTTGAACTCACTGCACTGTTAGTAGTGTGTGAAAAGTGTCCAAAAGTCGTCAGTTGTCCATAAATCCAGTCTTCTGTAAATTGACCCATTAAGAATTATTTCATTTTTGATTGACACAGAATTTTTTTCTGTTCCTGTTTCATAACTCAGTATGCATTGTCAAAACCAGTGTTTTTTTTTTCATGCACTGGTCAGTTTTGAGGTCTATTAACATGTCTCTTCTTTCAGAAGAGTGGAAAGAAAACATCCAAAACACACATTTAAGTGTTTCTTTTATTGCACTTTATCTATTTGCATCTGTAGATTCAATTCCAATCCATGTCTTTACATTTTTTTTCTCTCTTACATACAGCAAATTTTACATATTCATTTTATTTACAAATTCATGTGTTATTAATACTGATTTTTTACTCCTAAAAATATGGTAAAAATGTTTGTTTTTTTTCTGGCTGTTGGCTTAATCCAGTTGGAATGTATGCAAATGAGTGCATATTTAATTAGACAATACATCATTTGCATATTCAAATGTAAAATTTCAATTGTAATACAAAACAATTGTTTTAATGCGCTGTGATTGAGTAACTAGCGAAATATGTTGAGATCTATTAGTTAAAATATTTGACCATCTTAACCTGTGATGTTTGGCTTTAAATTCCCAAACTGTTTTTTGTCAGCTCAACCCATTTTAGCTCAAATATTTCCTTGAAGTTTAAGAACAACACATTTGCATGTTTACAGTTCTTTGATGTTGGTTAATGGTCACATGACATGCATGTAAGTGTTTTATTTTGTTTGATTTATTCCTAAATTTAACATTTCAAGTGAACATGGTACATTTTCATGAATTTACAAACCTCACGCATTAAACGAAGATAACAGCTTTAAACATGAATTCATTGTGTTCCATGTTTAGCAGATTTGTATAAAAATATCTTTACTCTTGGTAGTTTGATCATATAAGTCAAGAAACAGAAATACTGAGAGTCTAATGATATTGCAAACAGCTTTATCCTCTGGAATTACAATAATGAAGCTGTGGACAGAGAAAGGCAATGTTTCTAGCCTGATGTGAACCTGATGTGTGTGTTTTCTCACGTTTCCCCTCAGCGTTCGTCTGCGTGGCGGTGGTGGGTGTGTGTGCGGCCTGTATGAGTGTGATTGAACACAACCTGCAGCAAGGGAAGACAGAGAGCCGACCGGCCCTCTGCATGTCTGCAGGAGAAAGCTTCTACATTGAGATGTTGGGCCTGCTCTTCTCCATCATAGCATGCACTTTCGCCCTCAAGGGTCATCCTGAACCCATCAGGCCCTGTGAATACATGAGCGTAGATGAAGCGGACAGCGAAACGGAGCCTTTGATTGGTGGAGCTGAGAGGGAGGAGTAACAGACAGAGGTTCACTCCAGTTTCGCTCTTCACAATGCTGAACAAGACCTGCTTTCGGATCAGGTGATCTCAGGAGTGTATGTGCAGAAAGAACAAAATCCAGAATTTAAAAATCGGCTCCTTCCGGTTCATGAGTGTGAATCTGAATCGAACTGGTCACAGCATACAGGATCCCAACTAACAGGGAACATTCTCAGAATGGTTCTCTCAACATTATGTTCCTCCAGGAACATTCATAGAACACAAAAACATTATTTATGCATCAT
This sequence comes from Tor tambroides, assembly GCA_021397915.2. NCBI lineage: Eukaryota > Metazoa > Chordata > Actinopteri > Cypriniformes > Cyprinidae > Tor > Tor tambroides. Next base: position 12,879 of record JAFVLL020009562.1, on the reverse strand, counting down.
TTTCTGAAATGTTTGAGTTGGATGTTCATCTAACGTTTTTTAAATGTTACTAAGTGTTTCAAAACATTCCGAGAACATTGAAAAGTAACATTTCCATAATGCTTGCTAAATGACTAAATGGAATGTTCTTTTAATGTTTGTATAACCAAGAAAAAGCATTAAAAAAAACGCATTTTAAATGTTAAATAAAAACATTTTCATAACTTAATTGAAACATTCTTAATTGCAAAATGTTTTAGAACTTATTTTTGTTAGCTGAAATATAGAATTAACATGAATTATTTAGGTAAATTACTATTCAGTGAAATTCAACAATCACAAAACAGTGAAAACATGTTTTTCGTTAAAACGTTGTCAATAATTCAGATATGTAGAGCTAATTTTTCAGAATTGATTTGAAATAATATTGTTAAAGCACCACATTGGCTCTATATTTACATCTCAGGGGTAAACTGGAGCATTCTGGGAAATTAAGTCTTATAGCATAATAATCCATAAAATCTCATTTAATTTGGTGGGAATTTACTGTAAAATTAATGTTAGTTATGAAAGAGATTTTTAAGTGTGACTTAAGTCAAACACTTTTTCCACAGCTTCTGTATATGAATTAAATACAGATTTCTTCATTCTAAAAATATTAGTAACATCATCTAATGTTTCTTAAAATGGCCTAAATGTTGTGTGACGAGAACATGTTTATGGGTAATTTGTAGTGAAGAATGAAAAGTCTTAATGAATTTCATTCCTTTTTAATTCTACTTGATTGGCAATTCTGTATCCTGTTTGCTGCTTCAATTCAAATTCAGTTCATATTCAGTTTTCACCTCACTGATGTTGTGACAGGAACCAAAGAGAGGAGCACAAATACACACTGATGCTGCCTTTAAGTCCTGCAGGATCCTATTTTATGAGTTCAGAAATCATATTTATGATATAATGTGCATTTGGTCAGAGTGAAATAAATGCGTTGGGCAGTTTAATCTTTTTTTTCTCTTTTGCACTTTGGGAGGCATTTTGTTGCACAAATGCAGAATAATGAAGACTGAAGGATGAACTTTAGAAGTGCGTTTAATACCACAACAGAGAATTATGGCAAATGTATTTTTTCTGTAAATATGATCTTGAAGGCAGCGTGAGATCCTTCAGTGACCTGCAGTGAAACTCACTCATGAGCAGTCTGCAGTATACTTTCTGTGCAGGTTTGCTCTGCTTTTGGACCAAATACAGAAACCACAGAGGCCACACTTGGTTTGTTTCAGGGTTTTGAGAGCGCTTATGCTCAATTCTAAATGAACACTCTATACAAACCATCCCAGCTTTTACATAAACGTGTTATAATGCATAATCATCTATTATTATTATTCAATTCATACGTAAATAAGAAGAATGCATATAATGCTCAATACAATCCAGGTTCCAAACAACTACAGTGTGAACAGAAAGTGGACTGAGACCCGATCAGCATTCAGATTGACTAAACTGTGATCGGATGTGAATGCAAACAGAACTGAATTCTTTTTCACTTCACTTTTGACTCAAGTGTGCAAACTAACATATTCAGGGCTGTTTTTATTGTCTTGGCGATCAGTGGCATAATTTCTGTAGAGAAACTAGTAAAGAAATCAAACAATGTGCCTTCAGCTTCCTGGAAGAGCGTTTATTTGTAAAGTGACGTGTCTGAAGAAAGAGCTGTTAAATCATCAGCTCCTCTATCAACCATCAAAAAGCTTTGCGTTTTATTTATTGATGAGTTCAACCTCAGTTTTTTTTTTTTTTTTTAATTCTGTTCATACTGTATTTGTATTCCCTCTTTTAACCAGAATCATATTGCACAATCTTTCTCCTTTTTTTTTGATATTCCTAGTATTTTTCTGAAATGATGTTGTTTAACCCAGAATTACAGTTCTGTCATCATTTACTCAACCTCATGTTGTTTAAACCTGTATGACTTTCTTACTCTCACTGACAGGAAGATTATCAGTGAATAATGACTTAAATGTTGGTCTGCTCCATAGTTATTATAGTTAACTAACGCTGAAATAAAAACATTTTGGTACTTGAAATTAGAGTTACAATTTTGGATAGTTTCCAAAAAAATCTCAGTACGTTTCCAACATTTCTGGAAAGTTTTGGAAATTTCCTGAAAATGTTTCACTTTTTTGCAATACTAATAACATAACTGAACTGAAATAAAATATTAAAAATGTAAACATATTTCAACAAGTTGCCAAGGCAACATTTCTTGTTTTTTGTTCTCATTTTCTAAAATAGCTCAAACTAAATAAACTAAAACTAATAAAAATTCATCAAAACTACATAGACATTTGTAAGAAAAAAAATGGTAAAAACACTCAACAAAATGACTAAAACCTTAACTAAAATTAAAGTGAAAACAAAGTATAAAAAATACAATCTAATTCAAAATATTAACAAAAGCTATAGTAGTTTAATGCTAAAATAACTATTCTGGTCACTTTTCACACAAAACAACTAACTTCATAAAACTTAATATAACACACAAATCATATGGACTACTGTTTATGAATGTTTAGATACATTTTTGGACACTTTTTGATCGTTTTTTGAGGTTTGAGCAGCATGAGAGAGAGTAAATTTAATTTATGTGCATCTTTAATAAATCTGTAGTAGTGTAGTATCTGATGTGTCCTTATGAATATAATAACAGAAATGCCAAACACTGTGAGGCTACTAGGATTTTAAATTATAAATACACACCGAGTCTGAGGAGGATTTATACAGTTTGTGTTTACGTTTATATATTTCTGTGAAACCATTTTTCATTGTATGTAATATAAAAAAAGAGTTTCTGTTCCAAATTTGATCTACACTGTATTGCCAAAAGTATTGGTCACCCCCTTCTAATGAACAGGTTTGACTACTTTAGTAATTTCTATGAGTACAAATCTTAATGTTAAAGCATATAATGATATTGTAGGAAATTGTGTGCTTCTAATATTATAGCAACAGTTTGGACAGGACCCTTTTCTATTCTAACATGACAATGCCTCTGTGTATAAGACAAGGTTCAAAAAGAAAATTACTGATTCAGTCAGTGTGGAAGAACTTGAATGGTCTGCATAAAACCAAGTCCTAATCCCAGTTTAACACCTCTGGTATGACTGTAAATGCAGGCCTTGAGCCAAAAACTCAAATGACTTGCCAACAAATGACTTGTACATACACTATATAGACAAAAATATTGGGACACCTCCTTCTTTAGAACAGAAAAATGCACTTCCAAATCTGTGGGAACGATGGGAACATAATTCATGTATTTAAAAATTGTATTTCCGTCTCGGTTGCAACAGTTTTGGAAGTGTCTAAAATGACTGTACCCATATGTACAAGTCATTGGTGTTTGATAATAAGTTTTTGGCTCAAGGTCTGCATTTATAGTCACACCAGAGGTGTTAAACTGGGATTAGGACTTGATCAATAATCAATAATTTTCTTTTTTGAACCTTGCCTTATACACAGAGGCATTGTCATGTTAGAATAGAAAAGGGTCCTGTCCAAACTGTTGCTATAATATTAGAAGCACACAATTTCCTACAATATCATTATATGCTTTAACATTAAGATTTATACTCATAGAAATTACTGAAGTAGTCAAACCTGTTCATTAGAAGGGGGCGACCCAATACTTTTGGCAATATAGTGTATCATCACACTTCCTCAGTGATCTGGACTGATAGATCTTCCTGTTGAAAATGCATCTCACTAAATGAACTCTGAATGACAGCAGTGGAATCATGGGAAGCGGAGCTCCGCTGTGCCTTAATTTCTCAGCTCTCTCTCTCTAATTAGACTCCATCCAGCGCCTCGCTCTCCATCAGCCTCAGTCACATGACACCAGCTTGTGCTCCAGTTGGATGGAGACCATCGCCATAGTAACCTTGAGAAGTTGTTGATGTCACCGATGAATTTGTGAATGGAGAGAGAGAGAAAACAGAGCGAGATATGAGAGATAAAGATGGGTTTATTATATGGTGATGTTTTTCTGTTGTCCTCAGTCTAGTATTTGTGAGTGTAAGTGTGAGTTGTGCATGTTAAACCATGATTAATACTAAACCATAGCTTGAGTGTTCATAAAGAAGAATGATGTTAAATTGAAGGAAACTCATAAGCCTGTGGATCTTTAGTACTGATGATTTGCACTGAGAGGACCATATGTATGTATTATGAGCAAGTGTGTGCTGCTTCTGCGACTGAACAAGCATTGATCGTCTCGAATGTTTCATGATTATGAGTTTGTTTTTAAAGCTGTGCATGCATATATCATCAACATTCATTCTGATTGTGTTGTTTATGCCTGTTGAATTGAAGTTTACTGTTGCAAAATACTTATTTAAATCTTTAAATGAAGATAATGCTTTGAACAACTGCAATCTCACTTTATTTCCTATATTTTACTAATACAAGACACTTTACAGTCAGGTCTCATTTGTTAACATGAGTTAATGCATTAGTTAACATGAGCTAATTATGAACAATATATGTTTTTATATAATTTATTAGTGTTTTAGTTCATAAAAATACATTTGTTTGTTGTTCATGTTAGTTCACAGTGCATTAAGGAAGGTAACACACAATATTTTATTTAAAAATGTATTATTTAATGTAGAAATGAACATTTATTGTTAACAAATGAAACTGTATTATACAGTGTTACCTGAAAAGCAATTCAGTTGAATGTGAATTTGTATGTTAATGAGTTTTGCCTGTAATTTCCTAGTAAACCTTGACTAGCTGGTTCAGGTGTGTTAAGAGCTTAATTTCTGCTTCATTTAGACAGACTGTTTAAAAAAGAAAGAAAAATAAAATAATTTATAAAAAGATCAATTCTGTTGAACAAACTAGGCAAAATAGTTCCTGGGGCCAGATTAACCAAAAGAAATAAAGAAAACAAAGAAAATAATTTCTTGAGATAGATTCTAAGAAGACTGCATGATGAATGTTCCCAAGTGCAATTCTTGAAAGTCTAATGATTTTATCATTATTATTATTGTTAGAGTGAATAATTAAGACAAGTGGGAGGTAAATCTTTTTTTTTAATTATTATTTTGGTTTTGCCTTTCGAACAATCTAGAGAAAAAAATGTAACATTCTTAAAGGGGACCTATTATGCCCCTTTTTACAAGATGTAAAATAAGTCTCTGATGTCCCCAGAGTGTATATGTGAAGTTTTAGCTCAATATACCCCACAGATAAATTTTTACAGCTTGTTAAAATTGCCATTTTTAGGGTATGAGCCAAAACGCGCTGTTTTGAGTGTTGCTTTAAATGCAAATGAGCTGTTGCTCCCAGAGAAGAGGGCGGAGCTTCAAGAGCTCAAGCTCCGCATTAGCAGTGCTAGCCTTTGCAAATAAACATTCCACTATTAATACAAGCCTGTTCTCTTTACAGAAAACTACTCGGTTTCAAAGTCAGTCATCTGATTATACTGTGCATAATAAATTCACGTTTATGAATTACACGGCGGGATAAAAATAACAACATAGCTGGTCTCATGCTATCACAAACTTTGTAAGTCCCACTTCTGATTATGAGCTCGACAACTTCAAGCGATCGACTCACATTGCTTTCATACGCAACTTTTAACTAACCTTACCTCATTCCTATTCACGATCATTCTGGCAGCACTTGAAGGCAGCATCAGTGCAAACACACAGAGACAATGATAGCTTTAGCAATTAGCCTTACAGAGTGCCAAGAAGCTCTTTCAGAAAGGCAGTTTGGAAAACAAACGCATAATACTTTGTCTGGAGCTGACGATCGTGCACGACGCGTTGGTATTAATTCCTAAACATACTGGGGACGTTACAGATTTTTTCCTGGATATTTCTTTCTTAAATGAAATTTAACCACAGTGTCCTCAGCTCAGATGAGGGGAGATTATGGTGACTCCTGTGTTCATTAGTGAATCCCAAAACACAACACTTGTAAAGCCTCTTTGGTGCTGACAGTGTATATATCTCCAGTAATGGCGGACCGCAGCTTCTCACTCAGGGCTGTGTTTATGCTAATAGGGCAGAGAGCGTCACTAATGGGCGGGACTTTTTCCCCTCAGTGACGTGCAGAGAGGGAGAATCTGAAACAGCTCGTTTGGAGAGACTAAAAAATAAAAAAATGAGTTGGTGGATTTTTAACATTATAGAATGATTGTTTTCACACACTGCGGCCACACAACTGTGTTCAAACAGCTTATAAAAGTCATTTTTGCATAATAGGTCCCCTTTAAGAAATGTTTTTGTGAGCACAAATGTCTTTATTGTTAAGTTAGAAAATAAGACAACTGCAGTGTTATTCCTACTAAGAATGTTTGAGGAATAGTAACTTTTATGCGTGATTCCGGCCCCTGGAGAATCTTTTAAATTGTATAGTATGTACTGATTAATTGTTGGTTTCCTAGTTTCTAGCTCATCCTAAAAAACTTTAAGCTGTGCAGAAGGGGGCGTGTCCGATCGCGTCCAAAAGGGGCGGGGCTCAGGTGGGTGTGTCTCTCAGCTGATGCGCGCCGCTCGCGCTCTCTCCCTTTCCTCGCGCGCGCGCTTCATCTCCGTCGCGGGCGGCAGCGGCAGCGCATCGCGTTGGTTTACGCCGCGAGCAGCAGCATCCGTAAAGGACAGATCCGCGGTGAGACAGTGAGTATGTGAGTGAGTGATGGAGGCTGGATGCTGGATGCTGCTGTTGTTATGGAGGATGCGGTTGCAGTGATGCATCATTCTGCATGAGCGCTAACACGCATTATGTAATGAGAGCGGATGCTTCGTCCTGATCTTGCATTATCAGGAGAACGCTGGATCTCCATTGTGCTGCTGCATCCTCGTCTCTCTCTCTGTGTGTTAAATGGAGGCACAGCGTTTTATGTCATGATAAACGCAGCCTAGTGAATGCATCCGAGCGTCTGCTGGTTAGTAGCATCATAGGCCCGCATTCACTGCATCCACTGCTTCACTGTCACCTGAAGATGCGTTTTAGTGCATATTGTGATTCTGATGTCATCTGTTTGTGTACAGGCCTCCATCTCATTTTCTCGCAATTGTACTGCGGTGTGTGAGTGCGATGCATCAACACAGTGTGCCATTCTGCTGCACTGCATGTTTACATCCATGCATTTGTGTTGATTATGCCTTGAATCTGATCTTGCATTATTGATAGAGCAGCTGAGGCTGATGTAATTAGGATGGACACACATCTTTAATGTGTGTTGAGATATATGGAGCATGTGAGCGATGATGTAATGCCTGTGAGTGAGTGACTGACTGTGGTGGAGCGGGTAGTAGAGGCACGTGCCAGTGCTGATCTGATCCAGAGCTCTGCTGGACCAGTGATGCTACTGCACACCACCATCAGCACCGCTCCAGCTGACGTCTTTATGCGCTTACATCGCTTTGGGAAAATGATCATAATGTGCACCTTACAAAAAACACAGTTATGCTTGACACACACCATGGTAGTATTGTGGTATTCTTCAAAGTGCCTGGAATGGAAGTGTTAATATAGGGAAATCATCCATGTGCATTAATATGCTGTGATATGGATCCATGTGCAGTAGACGAGAGCTGAGCAGTCATGTGTGTTTTTTATTTTTAATGTTGGATGATGCTACAGTCTTACACTGTTTATTATACATCATAGCCTATTTTACCCTGATGGAATCAAAAGTAAGCAATCTTAATATGAACTCAAATCATTTCTTATCCGATGACCTGAGCTGCTTCACATTTTATATCTTTGTATACTCTTAAAGGATGATAATTAGTGACTCGTTTGAGTCTGTTGTATTTTTTGGGGGGAGAAAATCTGCTACTTAAAGGAATAGTTCACATAAAAATGAAAATTTCCTGAAAATGTGCTCACTCTCAGGTCATCCAAGATTAGGATGAGTTTGTTTCTTCATCAGATTTGGAGAAATGTGTCTCAGCAGTGGATGCTCTGCAGTGAATGGGTGCCGTCAGAATGATAAAACATCAATAATCCACACTTAGTCCATCAGTTAACATCTGGAGAAGACAAAAGCTGAAACAAATCCAGCATTAAGACGTTTTTAACTAAAATACGAGTCTATAATCCATAATAACGCTTCCTCCAGTGAAAAAGTCCGTCTCACATATTTGTTTAGAGCTGTTTTGTCTTGTAAACGCTGCTTGATCTGTGCAGATTTCTCTCCTGATTCAGACCACAACACTTTTTCACTGGAGGAAGCGTTATTATAGATTATGGACTTGTATTTTAGTTAAAAACATCTTGTTTCAGCTTTTGTGTTCTCCAGATGTTAACTGATGGACTGGAGTGGTGTCGATTATTGTGATGTTTTTATCAGCTGTTTGGACTCTCATTCTGACGGCACCCATTCACTGCAGACTCAATTAAATCTCAGAAATGAAAGAGCAACCTGTAAATTTTTACTCTAGGATTCTAGTGCAGTTCATAAATTATTTTTGAAGAGGAAATCAAGCATGCAATTATAATGAATGTTCAGTTTGATTTACATAATTATGACATAAATTGCATTCACACTGCAAAAAACTGGATATGTTTGCAACTTATTTTCACAAATCAAAGTGGCCAAAATCAGAGTTGTATTTTTTGTCATTTAGAAACCGATCTGTCACTTGGAGCTGAATGTGAGCGCTGTTTTTGCTTGCAGGATTTACAATCACAATCACACATCAGATTCAGGTCAGATTTGCTCTGTGTTTGGTTAATGTTTAACTCCAGAGATCACCATAATCAGGGTGCAGTTTAAGCGAAAGAGAAACACAAGTGCTTCATACGACTGTTACCTGGAGAAGCTCCTCACTGTCTTTTTCTTTCATTTGTTGGCATGAGAGCTTGCAGTCAGGTTTTTTGAGAAGTCTGATAAACGTTCAGCATGAGGAGGAAGCATTTCTGCTTTTATAATTCTCGAGGGACACACGTATGTTGTTTATTTACGACTGTTTCCTTTCAGTATATTATCCATTTCTTCCACTACGAATGTTTAAACTGTCTTTTTTTTTAATATTGTACATGTGTGCTTATCCACAATGGTTGCATTTTATTGTAGTAATGCTGTAAATGTTATTTTGTAAAGCAGCTAGTTGTGTTGTGATTGCTCAGCCCAGTGCTCCAGTGTTACTCCACAGCACTTATAGAGGCCGTTCACACGAATGTGTTTTTTTATTCCACTGCACTCCTTTTTTAAATTGCTTCTCTATGTAAACACGTGCTACATCTTTTGCAGCGTCACATCTCATGCCATTCTAAAATGTGGTGCTTAAGTTAAAAGAAGTTCATTTTTAAATAAAAACTTTTTCCCCATTCCTCTGCGATGCAAAAAACATATTCTGTGTAAATAACTCCACAGAGAACAACTTTTAACCTTAGTTTATAGCAGATTTTCCCAAACTGGGGTTCATAAGTTAAAATTATAAGTTATACATTATTAAAAATAAAGTGTCTTTATTGGCATTGGTCCATTGAAGAATCTTTAACATCCATGGGATCTTTCCAAAAACGGTTCTTCACGCTAAGAAAAAAAAAAAAAAATATATATATATAGAGAGAGAGAGAGAGAGCTTCTTTGTGATCACTTTCTATGGCATCACTGAAAAAACCTGTAATTAAATAAATAATATCATTTAGACAATGTATGCTGTGCTTTGAATTGGACGTAAACAACGTATGTTTACTCTAAGATCAAAGGCATTTTGAATAAAGTCGTTATTTTTGTTTTCTTTGCACACAAAAAGTATTCTCGTAGCTTCGTAAAATTATGATTGAACCACTGATGTCACATGGACTGTTTTACCGATGTCCTTACTGCGTTTCTGTGCCTCGATCATGGTAGTACCCTTGCTGTCTATGGGAGGGTCAGAGAGCGCTCAAATCTCATCAAAAAAATCTTAATTTGTGTTCTGAAGATGAACAAAGGTCTTATGGGTTTGGAATGACATGAGGGTGGGTAAATTTTTGAATTTATTTATTTGAAAAGGGACCATGCACAATTTTATGCTCCCATTTCATGCATTGTACCGAATCTAGCCAATGGCTAGTTTTCATCCGCGGTCCCTTGGCAGGTAATCATAACCACAGGTAAACATAAAAACGAAACAACAAACACATACAATACAGTAATACTTATACACATCCTATCAGAGCCAAAAAAAAAAAAAGTAAAAATAACGTCCAGTTAAACCCCAACCATGTCAGTGTTTACAGAGTTGAGTTGATTTTAAATAAGATTTTAGTTTAAATTTAAAAATGTGAATAGATGTGCACATCCTTATGTCTTCCGATGAATAATAGCTTTCACTGAGAAAGATGATAATCCAGAGGCAGAGAATTAATGACCGAGTTTTCATTTTTGGGTGAACTACCCCTTTAAAGTCTAACGCAAGCTCTGTTTCTGGGTGAACCGTCCCTTTAGGAATTCTGTTATGTAGTATATTGTGAATAAGGCCACTAACGCAGTGTGTTGTGTTGCAGTGTGTGTGTGTGTGACCCGGCTCACTTCCCCTTCATGCCCGTGTGTGCTGGCGCTGTGGGCGGCGGAGTGAAGCGCTCGAGGCTCCTGGCATGGGCAGCGTAGGGAGCGGGGCCTCCAGTCAGCGGCCCATCACAATGCGCAGCGTGGGCACCCGCACCACCCCCAACGGCCCGCTGGCGGCCGCGCCGCCCCCCGCCTCGACCCGCCGCCGCCTGGACGACCGCAGCTTCAGCGCCGAGCGCATCCCCGGCCCCAGCACCAAGACCAAGGGCGTCTCCGCCGACGAGCACAGCTACAACGCCGAGAGGGATTACCACGCTCGCAACCACACCGACGCACCACACAACCGCCAGCAGACGCTCAACGGAGAGAGGCTGGTGTCCAATGTGGTGTTTGCCAACGGGGCACGGAGGGAAGGACACAGGCGTGGAGAGAGTCTGGATCTGTGCGGGAACAACATCCTGCTGAACAACGACAAGAACGGCAGCCATCAAGCTCCACCGCAGCCGCAACCACCGCACAAGAGCAAAGCCAAACCCGATAATCACAACCCGCCCAACATCCTGCCCGTCTCGGGAAAACTCGAGCACGCACAGGTACGCCAACAACGCCCATGTTCAGGAGATGCAAGTAGTGCATCGTTTAGTAGTGTTGTAGTGGCACGATAAATAAGCTGCAGTAAACACATTAGCCTCGCAGCACCTTCATTTATGAAAGCCCTGCTTTGGTGACTCATAATTGCGACATGAACAGTCAAAATTGAGATAAATTGCTACTAAATCATAATTGTGAAATAAAAACTTAAAAATATACATTAAGTCATAATGATGAGATAGAAAGTCATAATTATGCCATAAAATTATGAGATACAGTAGCTAAATAATAATTGAGATAAAAAGTTAAAATTATGAGATTAAATTCCAAATTAGTACATACCGAGTCATAAAAGAGAGATAAAAAGTCATAATTATGTCATTAAAAGTTGAAATTATGAGATAGCTATTAAACCATAATTGTGAGATAAAAAGTCAAAATTATGACATACTAAGTCAAAATTTAATAAAATAAGCCCTGCTTTGGTGACTCATAATAGCGACATAAAAAGTCAAAATTGAGATAGCTACTAAATCATAATTGTGAAATAAAAAAACTTAAAAATATACATTAAGTCATAATGATGAGATAGAAAGTCATAATTATGTCATAAAATTATGAGATACAGTAGCTAAATAATAATACCGAGTCATAAAAGAGAGATTAAAAAGTCATAATTTTGTCATTAAAAGTTGGAATTATGAGATACAGTAGCTACTAAATCATAATTATGAGTTAAAAATTCATAATTATGTCATTAAAAGTTAATATTATGAGATTCAGCAGCTACTAAGTTCAAAATGACATACTATTACTAAGAATGACATACTACTACTATGACATACTAAATTATGAGATAAAATTTCAAAATTAGGACATATCAAGTCATAATTATGAAATATAAAATCATAATTATGTCATTAAAAGTTGAAATTATGAGATGGCTATTAACCCATAACTGTGAGATAAAAATTCTAAATTAGGACATGCCTAGGTCATAACTATGAGGTAAAAATGCACAATTATGACCAAAACAATGACATAAAACACCACATCTATGAGACAAAGAGCCATAATTGTGACATGATTCTTGAATATTAAAATCACATCATAATTTTGTCATAATTTCAGCTCTTTATGTCTTTATGACTTTTATCCCATAATCATGACTTATCTCATAATTTTAACTTTTTTGTCATAATTCTGAATTTTAGCTTAGTATCTTATAATTTTGACTTTTCATGTTATACTGTTGGTGCCAGTAGCCTCTGTCATTAAACTGTCCTATCTAAATAAAAGCAAAAACATATAAAGAAAAAACATATAGTTACATACACTAAAAATATTATTTATGCAAAATAACAAAAAACTGAAACTGAATTCTGTATTTGATGGCACCATTCAGATGAATTTCTGTCTCTGCAGACCAATGACTCTCTGGTGCGTCCATCAGCCTTCAAACCCGTGGTGCCCAAGAGCTTCCACTCCATGCAGAACCTGGTGTGTCCCCTCCAGACCAGCTCCGGGACGGCCGGTCCGGGCAGCGGAGGCGAGAAGGGGGCTCCAAGCGTGTCCGGCCCACAGTGGGACCAGGACAGTCCTCACGCCGGCGCGGGCCGGGCCGGACAGGGCAGTCTGTCGGACTCCGGGAGGAACTCTCTGACCAGTCTGCCCACATACACCGGCTCCAGCTATGGCCCTCCGCCCGCGCTCGGGCCCCTCAGTGCCTCCACCAGCCACATCAACCGGCTGGGCACCGTCGCCCTGGACAAACTGGACAAGCCGGGCTA
>JAFVLL020009561.1:0-13198 GCA_021397915.2 Tor tambroides | reverse complement strand
ACACGATCAAGGCTCAGAAACATAGTAAGGACATTGTTAAAATAATCCATGTGACGTTTCGGGACCTTGATCGTGGTAGGATCCTTGCTGTCTATGGAGGGTCAGAGAGCTCTCGGAGTTCATCAAAAATATCTTAGTTTGTGTTCTGAAGATGAACGAAGGTCTTACGGGTTTGGGACGACATGAGGGTGAGTAATTAATGACAGAATTTTCATTTTTGGGTGAACTATCCCTTCAAATACGTGTGGATGAGACTGATATACGACAGAAGCTCTCTTCACCTGCTCCAGTTTAGTAGCAAACGCAACCGTTACTGACAGCACAAACATGTCGGCGCAGACATCTTCAGGTCCGATCTGATGAAAACCTTCTTCCTCGTTCAGAACCGCTCTGAGTTTACCAGAGTCCAGAGGAACCAGCGCTGGAGAACCTAGAGTTTACAGTGACTTCATTAACAAAACGATCATTAAAGTCAATAAGAACGACACTCACGACCTGTTTAAGGTTTTATCACATTAAGCAGCATTAAATTACTGTGTAACTATTGACATCACCTACAAACACAGCCTAAAACAATGCCTGCATAGATATTTTACTGCTAGTTAACCAATTAACATTAACCAATAGCAAACCAGTGTTGCTTTAGTATATATTTATTAATTATTTATTTGGATAAAAGCGTCTGCTAAATGATTAATGTAAATGTATTTATATATAGTTTTATTTTTATTTTCAATTAGCTTTTATTTTAATAATTTTACTTTTCATTTTTATTTTAATTCATTTTTAGTAATTTTATTTGTGCTTTTGTCCATTTTATTATTATTATTAAAAAATATTACTATTTAGATTTAAATTTATTTCTATTTCAGTTTTTATTTCTATTTATTTCCAGTTAGTTTTTTTTAAACCAATAACATTTTTCAACTTTTCACAAAAACTATGAATTACGCATCAATAAAAAATAAATAAATAAAAAAAACATCAATAAAACATTAATTCACAAAAAAAACTTCAAGAGAGAGAAAAATAAATAAAAATATCTCAGAAACTACTAGAGCCCATTTTAGCATATCAAAATACATTAATTCACAAAAAAAAAAACACATTTCAAGAGAGAGAGAAAATAAATTAATTAATGTTAGTTAGGTATTTAATTAATTAATTACAAATACCTCTGAAACTGCAAGATCCCCGCATTACTTAATTTAAATAATTTAGTAATTTTAATGAGTCATTTTCATTTTTAATAAGTCATTTTCATTATTTTTGTTCATCTAATATTTATATTATTTTATTTCAGCTGTTAAATTGTTTTTATGGTGGAGAAAGTTATTTCATTTTGGTGAAAATTTTCAAAAATGTTCAAAAACAATCATTTTAGAATCATTTTAAAATTATTATTTCAGAATAAATGCACCATTATTATTTTTTTATTTTAGATTTTTTAAAGATTTTTTAAAATTATTATTTTGGAATAAATGCACCATTATTATTTTTTTTATTTTAGATTTTTTAAAATTATTATTTTGGAATAAATGCACCATTATTATTTTTTTATTTTAGATTTTTTTAAAGATTTTTTAAAATTATTATTTGGAATAAATGCACCATTATTTTATGTTGATTTTAACAACAGTGCCTTACGAGATGGAACTGAACCAGCACTGACCTGAGACACCGTGTGGAAAAACAAACATGCATGCAGAACATGAAGCTTGAAGTCCATCAACAGAAGCAGAGGACAGGAGCAGAAATGGAAAATGGAAACAACAACACAAATACAAGAAGAAAAGAAACCACAAACATCAGACGTGCGCATCGGTGAGCGTCAGGTACCTGGTCTCGGCGGGGCTTTCTTTGCTTTGAACTGCTCAGCTGTTGGTTTGCTGTCGTTCTCTAAGATTATGCTGATCAGAAGAGCAGGTTTCAGTTTTGTGTACTTACTACTGAGCAAAGCATGCCATTTAGGAGCCTGAAGAACACACAGAAGAATTTCAGATGAGCCAAAACAGCCAAACAGTGTGCCGGATAATGAGACGCTGCTTTTAAATGATGTAAAACCTTCATGTACACTAGCGGTCAAACGTTTGGAATAAGTAAGAAGTTTCTACTGCTTACCATTGATTTGATCACAAATACAGTAAAATTTTGAAATATTTTTATAATTTAAAACAGTTGTTTTCTATGTGAATATGTGTTAAAGTGTAATTTATTTCTGTGATGCGCAGCTGTATTTTCAGCATCATTACTCCAGTCTTCAGTGTCACATGATCTTCAGAAATCATTCTAATATACTGATTTACTGCTCAACAAACATTTCTGCTGTGAAACACTTCCATTTAAAAATTTGGGATATGAAAGATTAAAAATAATGATCAATACTTTTATTCATCAAGGACATTAAATAGATCAAAAGTGCCAGTGAAGACATTTATAATGTTACAAAATGTTTCTATTTCAAATAAATGCTGTTCTTTTGAACTTTCTATTCATCTGTGAATCCTGAAAAATAAAATGCATCACAGTTTCCACAAAAATATTGGGCAGCACAACTGTTTTCAACATTGATAATAATCAGAAATGTGTTTCTTGAGCAGCAAATCAGCATATTAGAATGATTTCTGAAGATCATGTGACACTGAAGACTGGAGTAATGATGCTGAAAATACAGCGCTGCATCACAGAAATAAATTACAGTTTAACACATATTCACATAGAAAACAGCTGTTTTTAAATTATAAAATTATTTTACAATTTTACAGCATTTGGAATCAAATAAACGCAGCCTTGGTGAGCAGAAGAGACTTTTTAAAAATTTGAGCGCTAGTGTAGAAGAGCACTGGCACGTTAATATCAGAAAGCCAATGATCTGACCTGCTTGATCTCCTGCACTGATCTCAGATCAAGGATGATATATCCCACACTCTCTCTCGCAGACGAGCCGGAGTCGACGGCGTAACACTGGAGTTTGATGGGTGTCCTCTGGAGTCTGTGGGAAGAGCAGAAGACACTGAGTGAGAGTGAAGCGCTGATGGAAGAGCGGGATCAGACCAGCAGGACTCACCGGTGCTGGTGCAGAGTCTTGCGGTCGAGCTCCCAGGCCAGTTCAGTGCAGAACTGCGGCTGTTCTTTGTGTTCTACCGGGTCTGTGGCCAAAGTCTCTCCATCGAAGCGAGCCTCAACTACCAGCGTGTGCCGCGGACTCCTGGGAAACTGACGGCCTGATGAAGGACAACACAGATCAGTCATGCTGCTTCAGAGGAATATATACTGGAAAAGTGCTAAAAATGAGAAAAATATACAAAATGTCTCTGAAAGAAGTCTCTTCTGTTCAGGAAGGCTGCTTTTATTTGATCAAAAATGCTGTAAAATTGTGAAATATTATTAGAATTTAAAATAGCTGTTTTCTATGTGAATATGTGTTAAACTGTAATTTATTTCTGTGATGCGCAGCTGTATTTTCAGCATCATTACTCCAGTCTTCAGAGTCACATGATCTTCAGAAATCATTCTAATATGCTGATTTACTGCTCAAGAAACATTTCTGATTATTATCAATGTTGAAAACAGTTGTGCTGCACAATATTTTTGTGGAAACTGTGATACATTTCCATTTAAAAGAGCAGAGTAAGTTAGATTTTTTTTTTAAATGATGCATTAAATTGATCAAAAATGACAGTAAAGACATTTATAGTGTTACAAAAGATTTATATTTCAAATAAATGTTGTTCTTTTATATGATTTTTTAAATTTTTATTAAATAAAATAAATAAATAAAATTTTATATGATCAAATCCTGAAAAAAATGTATCACAGTTTCCACAAAAAAATAAAAAATAAATAAAAAATAACAAATTATACACAAACACACTAAGAAGTTAAAGTAAAAATTCAAAGGATGTTTCAAATGTTTTTATATATTTTTATTTTGTTTGCACTCTTTAAATAATTACTACAGATGATTATCATACTCATGTACTGTGATATATACATAATACTCCAAAGTACTGTAGAGAATACCATAGTATTACCATGGTACTTTTTGGAACTCTATTATTAGTAACATATCTGTCAAGAAACGCATATTTACGTATAACTAATAAGCATGTCAAGCCTAGAAAATCACAGGTGAATAATATAACATAAAATCACAATCATTAATAATTATTATGACACTGCATTCGCTTTGAATTTATTGCATGAGACATAAATAAAAAAAAAATCTCTCTGTTACCTTCGAGAATAGAAACAAAAATCAGCAGCTGCTCTGATTTTGAAGCCATCTCAACTCTCTGCTTTAATTAAACACTTTCATAATGATTTTAGGACGTGTTTTTATCTGTTGTTTGTTTTTAGCGCGTCTGTTGTGTTCAAATAATGACAGTAACTGTCAGTCTGCGGCACTTCCGCCGGAAACAGCAGCGTGTTTGTGTGAGCGCGTGAGTCGCGCTCCCTCTGCAGGAAGGATGAGCGCATTACACGTTTCTCATAAATTACAAATCTTTTGTCTTTTAATGGAAAATAAATAGAAGATGTGGTAAGTCACGGCATGTTTTAATTACATGTTATATATATCGTATATACTTCGGCTTAATGCTTGTATTATTTTCACTGTGAACTGGTTTTAATGATCGTTACCATGGTAACTGCCGCCAAAATACCAGAAAATACCATGTTTTTGCTCATTTAACGTGGTAATGTCATGGTATTTTCTGAAATATATTATAGTACTATGTATTTGGAGATCATTCAGTATAAGTACCATGAAATATCCACTCATTTATTTGCAAAGTACCATATTAACACCAGTTGTTTTCACAGTAAAACATGAGAGAAAGATTGTTTTGTTTACGCAGGTCTTATATTAATTCATTATGATTTTACCGCAGGTAACAAAAATATGTTCTAAGAATGTTTTGTTATGAAAACGTTATTTCTCTTTGAATGAACGATCAAAACGTCCAGTTTTTTAAATGTTGTATTTTTTATGCAAATGTTAAAGGAACATTCCATTTTATTATTTTGCAAATATTATGGGAATGTTACTTTTGAATGTTTCCTGAACGTTCTGAAAAGAGTAAACATTTCAAAAAAGCTAGCTGTATAGATAATGTTTTTGTGCTAACATTGTAACATTAACATTTTTAAAGACCAGATAACTAAACGAATGTTCTATTAACGTTACTGGAAGAACATTTGTTTATTTATAACTTTGAGAAAACCTTGCCAGAACGTTGTGAGAACGTTCTCTGTTAGCTAGGACAGCATATTCTTACTGTAAACTCGACTTACTTTCACATTCAAATGGTTTTCCACACAAAAACAACCATCAGCATGTAAAAACAACCTTGACTTTTTATTTGGATTGCCAAACATGTTAAGGCAGAGACAGTATAAAAAGCAACTGCAGTTTGATGATATAGCAGACATCAAGAAAAACCTAATGACAGGACCAACCTACACCATTGACTTTCTGTCCAGAAAACCACTTGTAAACATATTTAGTTATGCATTACTATTGAAGTAACAAAGGACTACGTCTGCCTTTTAGGTGAGGTGGGTGGACAACCATACATTGCACTGAATCAATACAAAGGTACATAAGCTAGTTATAGTCGCTGTTGAGCTTCGTTCAGCTATGTACAACTATGTACATCACGATAATACTGTATGGCACTGAGATGAACTGTTGATTAACATCCACTTTATACGATACAATAGATTAATGGCTGTTAATACCAGTATATTCATGTTAATAAGTCAATGCGGAGCGAGCCACCTTACAGTCACTTTTAGAATCTATTGCAACCCGTCCTTTACCACACAGAGGTGATGAAATAGCAAATACATTCAATAGTATGGTTACAAGACAATATAAGTGCATACAAACAGCTAGATGTAGCCATTTACAGGCAAAATCCAATGACTAGAGGTTTTACGCAGACCTTGTTTGTAACTGGCACCCGAAGGAAATGTTTTTCAGGTCCGTGTCACCATGTCTAGTTCCACTGCAGTCCTCCATTAGTACATTCATTGGTTAGAAATGAAATTAGTCGCTGCCTCCAATGGAGGCGATGAGTAACACCATGGAATTGATGTCTGTGAATCCTTGTGTGATTTGGGAACATCTCACATCTTCCCGTCATTTTCTGCAGATTAAACAGGCAGTAAACAAAAATATGTTCTAAGAGCGTTTTGCTGATGTTCCCAGTGAGTTATGAAAATGTTATCTCTGAATGGTCAAAACGTCCAATTATACAATTAAACGTTATAGGAACTTTAAGCAAAGATTTCAAGTGATCATTTTGCAAACATTCTGTACATTCTTCGTTCTGAAACAAGTAGTAACATTTAAAAAAGTTAGATGTGCATCCAACTAAAAATGTATAAATAATTTTTTTGTTACAATGCTTTGAGAACATTATTAAAGACCACATAACTCTAAACTATAACTCTAAAAATGCTGAAACTGCTTCAGTTCAATCAATCAATTCAATTAAGTATTTGTTGGATGCCTTTATTCAAAGCGACTTGCGTTGCGTTCAAGGTGTACATTTGCAGGGTGTACATGCATTCCAGGGTTGCCAGGTCTGCGAAACACAACCAGCCCAATTGCTATTCAAAACTAGACCAACCAAGTTTTTTGCACGGTTTTTGAATTTCCGTTCGGTCCGCTCAGTTGAATTACCATTCCCTGGGGTGGGATTACTTTAACCTGTGCACTAGGGCTGTCCAAAAAAATTAGAATTTCGAATATTCGTCGAATTTAAAATAATAAAACGCTGCATTCAAATTTTAGGTATGCGTCAGGTTGCCTTATCAGTGGCACATGAGATGTGATGACAATGTAGCCTATCCAGATGAACCCACTAGATGCTACGTTGTTCATTCAAAATATTGCGGAAAAAGAGAACAGTCTTGTTTATGGCAAAACTGAAACCAAGCCGCTCACACAGAACGCTTATTTATCTCATTTCTAGAGGGACATCTATCAGCATTGCACACGTGTCTCGCACAAGAGAGCAGCATGCTTAGAAAGCATGTAAAATTACTGTAAGTTCAACTTTGAAAAAACATGCCTCGAGACTTTATGGTGGGTGTTTCTCCCCATTCCACTGCATCTCATGTTTTTAAATGAAAAAAGGTACTCTTTGTGATTGGTTTTCGGTCCTTTGTATTAAACTATACATACATACATGATGCTGTTTTGTTTCTAATTGTTTAAGCAACTTAATTATATATGTCACCCTGGACCACAAAACAAGTCTTAAGTCTCTGGGGTATATTTGTAGCAATAGCCAAAAATACATTGTATGGGTCAAAATTATTGATTTTTCTTTTATGCCAAAAATCATTAGGATATTAAGTAAAGATCATGTTCCATGAAGATATTTTGTAAATTTTCTACCGTAAATATATCAAAACTTAATTTTTGATTAGTAATATGTATTGCTAAGAACTTCATTTGGACAACTTTAAAGGAGATTTTCTCAATATTTTGATTTTTTTGCACCCTCAGATTCCAGATTTTCAAATATTGTCCTATCCTAACAAACCATACATCAATGGAAAGATTATTTATTCAGCTTTCATATGATGTATAAATCTCAATTTTGAAAAATTGACCCTTGTGACTGGTTTTGTGCTCCAGGGTCACATATATAGTTTATAAACATTATTTTAAACATTATGCACTTTTTCAAAGATGTGTTATTTTTTTGCTTTGAAGAAATGTGCATTAGTAATATTTTGCTCGATGCGCCCTCTTGTGGCCTCAGGAGAGAAGCCAAAATCTTTTTTCCCTCTTACTGAAATTATGCCTTTTAAATTCGAATATAATTCAAATATTGATAATATTTAAGTAGAAAACTCAAATTTAGTTTTTCAGCCATTTTGACAGCCCTACCGTGCACTAAAAAACAACCCACGGCAACAGTGTAAAAGTAGCCTGAATCTGCTGAAAAACCGACTTGGCAACCTTGATGCATTCCCTGGGAATCGAGCCCATGACCTAGTGCCAGGATCTACTGTTTGAGCTACAGGAATTTATTTTATTGCAGAGGTAATTGCATTTGTTTTCTCACCGCTGGAGCAGGTCTGTGTCGTCGTCACTTGCTGGTTTGCAACCATTGCCGCAGAGCTCAAACCTTAAGGATCGTAGATCACAGAACATTACAATCAACTCTTACCATATGCATTCTTCACCCGTAAACATGCTTAAAGGGCTCATATCATTTTTATCAAGCAATTTTGTTCCCTTGAGTTGCACCCAAAACCATTCATAGTTTAGTTTTTCATGAGCATTCCCACTCTATCTTGCACTTACAATTAAATGGGTAATACATGTTTTGCTGCTGTGTCTTTAAAGCCAAGCACATGCTACAGGACTGAAGTGTTTTCTGAAATTATAATATACTGTATTTTCACACAAACTGCAACGGGAGAGTTGATTCTTGACAATATGGAGAGGGTTTGTGGTTCATGAGTCAGAAAGCTTGAGTCGTGCAGTGTGCATTTGGCATAAGACTGATATGTACACGTCCTCTTAGTATGTGACATGGCAAAAGCACTTGCCGCTCATGTACCTGTTTACATTCATCTGTCAGAAAGTTACAGAAGTAGATGGATGCTCTTCATTGACTGGAGAGGAACCATTGAGGTCTGAATGTTACAGTATGTTTTTTATCACTGGTAGAGAGAGAGGGAAGCGGGATCGGCAAAGGACCACAAGACGGGATTTGAACTCTGGTTGCGCTGTATGTCGGCGCACTAATGTTTTAATAGAACAACAAACTCTTGTTTTACAAGATCAGTTTGACTCCTCATGATATGAGCCCTTTAACATAGGCTATAGTGAGTTCAGTAGTGTAGTATAGTTCAGTTGTTTTGGACCTTTTCACCTTGAAAGGGGTCATACTGTCCAGACACCAGCGTGTAGCTCATGCCCAGGTGAGTGAGATGATGCGCCTGAAGGTGGCGGCCGAAGGGAACTGATTCTCTCTCCCGTTCAGTCTCGCGTTCCTGCTCTGGAGATCCTCTTTCTCCAGGCTGAAGGAGTAAAACATAATGTGTAAACAACTTTGAAATACTTTGAAGACTATATGTGTCTCTGATTGTCATATATTTTATTTGGTTAGACTGCCAAAGCCCTTGAACCATACGTAAACAATCTGAAGAAATACTCTGTGCTTTCAACTTGTCTTTGGACAACAGGACACATATGTAAAATGTAAAGGACCTACATGAAACCATCAGATTGATCAACTGTCTAATTCATTTATTTAAGTACTTCAAGAGCATCACTATAAACATGTTTTGTGAGTCCATTGTGTACACAATTCCCAACAATTTGCCAGCATTACTTTTTTTGCATTTTATTGCTGTGTGCCTGGATGTTCCTGAAGGAACTATATTTACATTGTGGATATTTCACAGATGCTGCTATCCAGAACAATTTTAGCTTCACAGTTTGTTTACACCATATTTAGGTCCATATTGTAAGCCTTACTAAAAATGGTTTACTTGTTTTTTGAAGTGAGATACATACAACAGGAGATTTGCCGTGATACGGCAGGAGAGGATGCGACAGAAGCTCTAATGCTGTCGAATCTGTCACTGGTTTGCTGCTTTGAGCCCCTTCTGAATCCTCTCTCCCTGCCGTTTTTCCATACAGAGGGTAATGGAAACCTAGAATGGAAAACACACAACTTACTCTTTACAAATAGTTTGTAGCACAAGCTCCACTACATGAAAGTTTTGGGGTCATATTTACGATGTACAGAAGACGATTACCTGGGTAATTATGCACCAAAGCTGGAGACATCACTCTGTAAGCATTGCTGCTCGTCTCACACAGATGTAAATAGGGATAGGAGTGCTGAAACTGGATGAAGGATTGCTGGGGTGACGACGCAGCCCCTCTTGCATTCTGCGAGTCTTCAGACGTCTCACTCACTATCTCGTCCCCCTCGGGTCTGGTACTTTCTTCGATGACCTCGGCAGCCGTCTCACACTTGACGTTCTGGAGTTCGGCCTCCATCCTGGACTCGGGCTCTAGAGGCATGTGCCAGTCTTTCCCCTTGTCTGGACTCAGACTCATTTCCTCAGAGATCTTGTTGACCTCTTGATTTTGCTGCTTCACATATTTGGACTGATAAGAGTGGCTCCAGGACTGAGATTCTGAAGCCTAAACCCAGAGGAACATCTACTGTCAAACAGTTTCTGCTCTGACAACCAATGAAATTACACACCTTACAGGGAAGCCCTTTGTTATGAAACAGTAGCCCTGTGAAACTAGTGTTTAATGAGTTCTTTGTCATTGAAAATTTCAGAAGGATGGCAACGTCTTAGAAATAAATATGCTCTCAATCATCAAAGAATCCTGGCAATTCGATCATTTGATGATTAAGGATCATATTTCCAAAACAAGATACTTTGGATTGATATTCCAGCAAAACCAAGGACATTTCTAGAAGTCTGTTATTGTCTTTAAAAGAACATTTCCTCAGTAAATGATAAGTAACATCAGTAACTTACATTTAGAAATGTTACATTTGTGTCCACATTTGATTTTGAGTTTGAACTCTCCAAACTGAGGTCTTCAGATTCCTTGAGGATCCCTTGCTCTTTTGACATGGAGATATGGGACGTTTTCCCCTGTTGCTGCTGCTGCTGAAAAGACAGCTGCTTGTCCAAATCCACATAGATGAAGCCAGGTTTTGCACAGTTAATCTTAACAGAGTTTGCCCCTTTATGAATCGACTGAGGAGAGCTTATAAATTGTTTTTGCTCATCCTTTGTTCGTTCCTTTTGCTCAGATCCTCTTCTAACTTGACCTCTACTCTTGCTATACTGCATTTCCTCACAGCATGCCTCACTGAGTGGTCTGTGGGTGCTGGGCATCATTAGAACCTTCTGGTCCATGGAAACACCCCGGCTGTACTGTCCATAGTACAAAGACTGAGCCAGCGCTGTGTGCGTTTCAGTGTACTGAAGCTGTGATTGGGAACTTGAGTGGCTGGAGGATTCTGAGCTTTTTATATCCTCATTTAAATCTCTCAAATCATCCTTCGTCCGACCGTAAGGTGAGGCCACCTTATGGAACGAAGTGGAATTGGCTTGCCCAGAATGCATGTAACCTGGGATGCAATGGGATTCATACCCATGGCCGTGAGATGTGGACTGGACCTCTTTTCCTGGGGTCACCGTGGGAGCGGTACTCATTGAGGGAATTTTGGGATTGATGCTGCTGTTTGAGTTTGAATCTTGTGTCGAGTTCCTTCTAGATCTTGAGTTTGACCCACCGTCCTCAGCTGCATCGGATATGTCAGAGTATGCGGGGCTGTTTGTTTTAGCGCTCGCTCCATCTCCGTTTGTAAGAGGGGCGCAGTCTGTTCTTGCAGAGCTCCCGATGGAAGGACTTGGTGCATTGTCGGAGAAGGTGTACACCTTGTCGGCCTCGGCTCTGATACTCGCCATGCGGCTTTCTTGCGTTTCACTTGGACCATTTACAACATCTTGCTTGCTTAAGTGCTCTTTCAAGAGGCTCACAGGAAAGTCTTTCCCGATACTCTTTGTATCGTCCGCTTTTGTGTAAATCGGGTCACTTTTGGGACTCCGGGGATCTTTACAATTCCTGTCCTTTAATCGATGCTTTTCCTTTCTCTTACTGTCTTTGCTCAGGACTGCAGTAGTGTTGGCCATGTTAACTTGTGCAATAACTTCCAGCTTTGGCTTGATGGGTTTCAGTGAGAGGTTCTTGGTTTTTGTGAGGGCAACAGTCGGAGAGGCCTGATGAGAAGAAACTTCTGTGATTTTAGTGGAAAACGCAGCAGGGGGAATAGCGGTCAGCTTCGGAGGAGCAGGGGCAGCGTTGATGAGCCTGTTGGTTCGAGACTTGGCTAAGCATCTCTCAGTGAACCCTTCTTTCTTAACTTTGCTACATATGTCCCTCTTATCAATAGCACCCTCCGCTTCTAGCTTAGGCATCTCAACAGATGTGTTACGATCAGTCATGAGGCAGTTCTCAAGGACAACGGACATGTTGGAAATGAGTGGGAGGTTGCTCAGATCGTCAATTGATCCATCTTTACTTGCCACATTCGGGCGTAGTTTTGCATTGGCTATGGGACTGCTATCACTGTTGAGCAATGCTTTCCTGCTCTTTGGAGAACCGACTGCATTGAGTTTATACATGCTTCTGGGCTTCTTGGAGATGATGTTCTCAGAAGAATCAAAAGGTACCGAGCTGAGTGCTTCATCAAAATCTGAAAGTCTGTCCTCGCTCTCCACCTCAAACTCTTGCTTTCTGTCACTGTTCAGGTGAGCGTGTGACTGGTGGTAACGGAGCCCGTTGATATGTTTGTACTTCTTGTTGCAGTTCGGATGCGGACAGTCTATTAGCATTGGCGACGCACAAACTTGATCAAGAAACACAGGGTCGGATTTACCCTGAGGGGTGGAAGGAGCGCTCCTGGATTTGGCTCGTATCCTTTTCCCATTCCCATTCCTAATGTCCTCCGAGACCAAGCTTAAATCTAGATCGGCTGGGGCTTTGCCTTTTCGTTTTCCACACATAAGTGGATTGGATTTGATGTCCTCCATGGCGTAGTATCCAGGTGTCCTACAGCCACTGAGGTTCAGACTCCCTCGTCTTCCTTTGTTGCCGATTCCCACACCGCGCCTCTTGTGAGATAGCCCTCGTATCTTGGAAAGACTCGGGTCTGCAGCTGGTTGATCTGGTATGGCCAACCGCATCCGTTTACCACGTCCACGTGCATAAGGCATGTCAGAGTCACTCATTGGTGATTCACAAAACCTAGTTAAGAACAACAAGGAGTCATGAGTGGATGTAAATAAATCAACTTTCTTTAAATGAACGGATCTAAATTCAAAACAGGTTTGAATCTGGACCTAAAATACTTATTGAATCTTAATTAAATGTATATATACTAGGGATGGTAAGATTTACCGATCGGTGCATCACCAAAAGTTAATGATGCGATGCATCGATTTTAAAAAAGTGTGCATCAGATACAAGTTGTCATTTGTATTGCGATGCATCGTTTCTATTTGCATCAGTAAAAACTGATTTATTTATATAATTATATAAATAATTATATATTTATAGATGCACTATACTTTTATTATTTAGAAAGTGACCAATAATTTTTGACCAATGTTTTATATAGCAGGG
>JAFVLL020009560.1:0-41262 GCA_021397915.2 Tor tambroides | reverse complement strand
ATTTTTGATTAGTAATATGCATTGCTAAGAACTTCATTTGAACAACTTTAAAGGTGATTTTCTCAATATTTTCATTTTTTTGCACCCTCAGATTCCAGATTTTCAAATATTGTCCTATCCTAACAAACAATACATCAATGGAAAGATTATTTATTCAGAAAAATTGACCCTTATGACTGGTTTTGTGGTCCAGGGTCACATATACAGTATATACAGTATTTATTTATTTAAAGTTATATTAGTTTTGTTGAACGTAAATTATCTGTCCATTAATATATTTGGTGTTGTCACCCAAATAAATATGCATTTCTGTGCCATGTAAAACTTCTCTGTTTACTTTAAGTAAATTTCATAATCTTATATTTACGTAGAAGATGTTTATGGAAGCCTGTTTTCGCCACTGAAAATAAAATAAAATAAAGGTAACTGCAAATTGACTTTTTCCTCACAACTGCATACACCTCAAAATTGTAGGATATAAACTCACAATTCTGACAGTTTTTCTCACAATTTCATGTTTATATCTCCCAATTTTTACAGTTTTTCTCACAATTGTGAGTTTATATCTTGCAATTCTGACTTTTTTTTTTTCGCAGTTTTATTTTGAATTTTTTTTTTTTAACTAAAGTCCAATTCTGAGGGAAAAAAGACCATTTTCTTACAGTTGCGAGTTTATATTTTACAATTCTGACTTTATAACTCATACATGTTATAAAGTCAAAACTCCAAGATATCTTGCAATTCTGAGAAAAGTCACAATTGCGATATAAAATTAGTTTATAGGACTTTATTTCTAGGAATTGTAACTTTATTTCACAGAATTGCAAGTTTTTATCACAATTTTATCAGACAATGACTTTATATAACTCACAATTGTGAGTTTATATCATGCAATTCTGAGAAAAAAAGTCAGAAATGCAAGAAAAACATTTACCTTCTTTTTTTTTAATTCAGTGGTGCAAACAGGCTTCCATAGATGTCGGCCCCTTATGTAGATACTTTTTTGTTAGTAGCATGTAGATTAGTAAAGTACATTAAGAGAAAGCAAGCAAGCAAAAGATCAAATGCTACCTACAGAGAGACTGAAATTAAATACATAAACCTCCAGAAGACAAAACAATGCAGACTAATGACTCCAGACTCATAAAATGAAAGCCTGTACACACCCACGTCTATTTTGTAGTACAAATTGTTTTGGATTTAACCAGAAAAATTAAGAGAAGAAAAACCAACCAACAATGAATTGCATCAGTAGCTGTTTGTGGAAAGGAGATGCCTGTGGAATCGTGGTCATAATTCAAAGACAGATGAAGTTTGGTTATCCACCTTAAATACTTTATAACATATTTCACTGCATTTCTCCTCCTACGGTGAGCCTTTTGTAAAAGCCAATCACTGAGTTCTTTCTGTGTCTAGCTGTTTTAATCTTTCCCTTTTCCCATGAGGTACTGTAAGCATATGCACAATGCTTCTGTACAAATGCACAATAATCTACTGTTGATTCCATAGAATGATTCAAGCACACAAATCTATTCAGATAATCTTGAGTCGCAAAAAATGAGTGCTGTATGCCAGCGGGTTGCTTCAGAAGGGAAAAGAAGAGCTAAGCAACCTGATAGGCGACCCTAAAGATGAAATCATGGGATCTGTACACAAATCTTTCTTTGAGAAGCACCTCTGTGCGCAGAAGCTCACTGGCCCGGTTTCCCGCGCCTCTTCATCAGCACAGAAGCCAGCCAATGTGAGCTCATTGTTTTCAAAGACAAATCAGTTCCATGGACGAAAGGGAAATGCAGGGACGTTTATACGTGGAAATAATGATTTTATTTCACCGGGATCATCGCTGAGTCCAGTTTGGAGTCTGAATTAAGAATCGCTGGAACACATTTGTGATGTAAATGATGTCTAAACAGAATTTGCAGGCCAATTTCCATTTTGGAGGGAAATCTGTGAAATTTTTAAGAATGTGTGTGAGAGTGCTACATTTTTTTTTTTAAATACCTGAAAGCTAATTCAAATAGTCCAAATATTGAATATACAAACAAACAAAAAAATTCTAATTCCAACTTTTTGCAGACCCTTACCAAAAAGGTTTTATTTTATTAAGTATAGGCTACTTAAGTAAAGTTCAAGTATATTTTGAAGTATACTTTATGTAGTAAGTATACAAATATCAGTGTACTAGTAGTATACTTGTAAGTGTACTATTTCAATACTCCTTGGGACTAAATTGGCTCACATTCTAGTATATAAGTATACTTTAAGTATATCAGTAGTAAACTTTGAGTACACAACTAGTTTACATCAATGTTTTTAGCTTGTACTGCAACTATACTAAAAGTGAGCTTATAGATATACTGATAGTTTACTACGGTAATTAAATACTTGTAGTAGCATTTTTAGTACACTTCGGAGTATAGTCTCAGTAAACTACTAGTTTAGTAGTTTTATACTGCAAGTATACTCGTAAGTTTTTTTTAAGTGAACTTTACATCATACTTTAAGTATATTACTATGTGCCTATTTAGGAATTAATTTATATATATTTTGTTACATGAATATCTGAACATACAAAACATTCAAAGAAAGAACAGAATATCTGCTTGTAAACAAAAACATTTTATTCTAGCTTCATGCATTCTTTTTTAAACACTTGAATGTGGGTAAGTTTCATAAATAAAAAATAAAGAAATAAACAACATTTTGAACAAAAAGCTGAAAAAGACTATGAATTGGATTCAAAATGATAATCAAAACGTAGATGGAGTCGATCAACTCCACAAAGCTTGACAGCCATTATTACCTCTTCATTGATCGACATTTTATTCCATAACGTTGCACAGTTTATATGCTGTTTTATGTCTGATGATCGTGATCGTCCCGATGTTCATACTATCCACCCTATCTGCCCTAAATAGTATTGAAAATTACTACTATCACATAGAATTTAGTATGCAGATAGTATGCACATTGGGACGCAGGCTTTATGTGGAAGCATCTGTTGTTTAGGTTTCTTCTTCACTTGTGTTTTTTTGGAAATTCTGTACAGAAGATGTGTACTAGCGCCCCCTACCATATAACAGTGAAAACACGGATTCTAGGAGCACAAGTATATATTTAGACTTTTTCTAATATAAGTCAGGTATACTTAAATGTCATTTTAAGTATATTTCTGATAAGTACATAAAGCCCATTTCTGAGAAGTACATAAAAAGTAGTCTAAAAGTATACTTTACTATTCTTAGTTTAAAAGAAGTATACTAATAGCACACTTGAATAAACGTATTTTTCGTAAGAGGAGTTCTGCAGTTGCATACATGCAAATATAATTCATGCAACCACATAATTAAAGCTGTAGTCCGTAAGTTTTGCCTCTTTGTCGCCATCTCTGTTTGAAAACCTGGAATTGCAGCTACTTGTGGAATTATCTTGATTGCATGGGGTTGTGAGTTGGCGCGGCTTCAGCGCGGATGAATCTAATGTTTTGAGGTGAATGTGTTGCTGTCAGTCACCGCACCGGTGTGGATATTTACTGTACTTCGCAATCACAGATTCTAGCCTACGTCTTGGAATATATCACCTAAATAAGACTTTTTATTAGTATATTATCATCTGAACAAGTAACAAGTCTGCCATGTTTGTTCTGACCAACTGAGATAAAAAGCATTACAATAAATTGTGCTACCAATGGTGATTAAATCTAACGATCGGTTAGCTCATATCACATCAAACCGTGCAAATTATTATTATTGTTATGCTTTATCCTCAAATTATTAATGTTAACAACATCAGCATTACGTGACTATGTACAGTCTAATCTAATTGTCATGCCTTTTGAATTTCATATTAAGAAATTCTTTATAACCCAAAAAGCAAACTATGCTCCCTTCGAACTGGTTTTCTTTAAAATACAAATCTTGTGTAATCCCAGGCTATCTGTAATCAGAAGCACATTTAAAAATGGAATATAATTTAATTTCATTCACATGTGTTTCATAAACACATAATCCTTTCTGGATTACAATCCGCCATCAAAATGATACGTTTAATTACTCCAGCTGCTGTGAGAAAAGGCTATAAACGATCCTCCACCTGCAGAATCGTTACTAGCCGGGAAAATTTCCCCTTACAAAAAAGAAGTTTATTCAAGTGTGATATTAGTATACTTCTTTTAAACTAAAAAATAAGAAAGTATACTTTTAGTTTACTTTTTATGTACTTCTCAGAAATATACTGAAAATGACATTTAAGTATACTTGACTTATACTTAGAAAAAGTCTAAATATATTTGAGTTATACTTGTGCTCCTAGAATCTGTTTTCATTGTTATACGGTAGAAAAAAACAAGTGAAGAGGAAACCTAAACAACAGATGCTTCCACATGTAATCTAACACCATCATCAGACATAAAACAACATCAAAACTGTGTAATATTATGGAATAAAATGTTGATCAGTGAAGAGATAATAATGACTGTCAAGCTTTGTGGAGTTGATCGACTCCATCTATGTTTTGATTATCATTCTGAATCCAATTCATAGTCTTTTTTTCAGCTTTTTGTTCAAAATGTTGTATATTTCTTTATTTTTTATTTACGAAACTTACCCACGTTCAAGTGTTTAAAAAATGAGTGCATGAAGCTAGAATAAAACGTTTTTATTTACAAGCAGATACTCTGTTCTTTCTTTTGATGTTTTATATGTTCAGATATTCATATAACAAAATATATACAAATTAATACCTAAATAGGCACATAGTAATATACTTAAAGTATTATGTAAAGTTCACTTAAAGAAAACTTATGAGTATACTTGCAGTATAAAACTACTAAACTAGTAGTTTACTGAGACTATACTTCAAAGTATACTAAAAATGCTACTACAAGTATTTAATTAGTAAACTATCAGTATACCAATAAGTTCACTTTTAGTATAGTTGCAGTACAAGCTAAAAACATTGATGTAAACTAGTTGTGTACTCAAAGTTACTACTGTTATACTTAAAGTATACTTAAAAGTATACATTTATATACTAGCCAATTTAGTCCCAAGGAGTACTGAAATAGTACACTTACAAGTATACTACTAGTACACTGATATTTGTATACTTACTACATAAAGTATACTTCAAAATATACTTGAACTATACTTGAAGTATACTACTTTTTGGTAAGGGTCTTTATGTTTCCAGATGTGACTGCAGCTTTAACATTATAAAGCAATATTATAGAGTATTTTAAATATTATCATAAAATACACAGAAAACTTTAAGAAGCAGCTTGGTTACAGGAGAACACCTGGATTTGTGTGAAAGCTTTGTCATTTTGTCTCTCACTGCTGTGTATTTCCTCCTGAACAGCAGGCGGGAGCAGGAGAAGCCGTTAACGGTGCTTGTAAAGCTTTAGAAGTGCTGTCTGAAGCCAGTATGAGCGGAAACTATCTGAAGGTGAGCTGAGGAATGTTTGGAAAGTTCAAGGCCCAGCAGGCATCCTGTAGAAACGACGCTAATAATCATTCTGTACATATGGACGTTAAGACTTCCAAATTATACAGGATAATAGTGTACTATAGTGCTACCTGGAATTGCTGTCTGTGAGGATGTGCATTAATCTCTCCAGCATGGAAAGAAGCTCCACACTCTGTTAGCTCTGTAAAAGTAACCTCTGAATCCTCAAATCTTCGTCCATCTGTTTATCGTCCCTGATTCTGTAATTTAATACAAAGCCAATGAAGCAGAACAGAATGGGAAGGGTTGTATGATCAGTAGGTAATGACTGCGTGCAGATGTTCTTATTGCATTTTTGTCTGGTATTCTTCCTGGGAATGTTTATAGTCAGGACATGACGAAGGATGGTGTCATGCACTGCAAAAAATGCGTTTCTAACTTTGATTTTTTGTCTTGTTTCCAGCCAAATTAAATCAAGAAGGATTTTCTAAACTCACTTAATTTTGACTTGTTTTTTTTCTGAAAACAAGACAATAATTTTACTTGTCTAGAAAATCCTTCTTGATTTAATCTGGCTGGAAACAAGACAAAAAATCGAAGTTAGAAAAGCGTTTTTTGCAGTGTGTATGATTATGAAGGTCACTACAAGAAGAATGGGGTGGAATTTGTCGACACATTCAAGAAACTCAGATCTTCACAGTATAGATAATCCTTTCTTAGAAGCCAAAGAAAATGATTAGGGAAGAAAGTGGAGTATCTAGCAGTCAGTGTTGGGGAAAGTAAGTATACTTTTAAAAGTAATACATTACACTCTTAAAAATAAAAGTGCTTCACGATGCCATAGAAGAACCTTTTTGTCTAAATGGTTCCTTTATTTGATCTTTGTGGCGAAAGAAGGTTCTTCAGATTATAAAAAGCTAAGAAAGAGATGGTTCTTTGACTGAATGGTTCTTTGTGGAACCAAAAATGGTTCTTCTGTGGCATTGCTGTGAAGAACCTTTTTTATTTTTAAGAGTGTACAATATTATGTTACTTCATAAAAAGTAACTAATTGCATTACTTAGTTACTTTTTATGGAATGTAATGCATTACATTATAATTTTGCATTACTTTTTGTCACCTGGGCTGAGCTTGCATTTTTATTTTTAGCAACGGAAAAGGCCCTTTCACGCCAAAATGAAATAGATAAGCCTCATGGGGACAGGAGAGCTGTCAGTCAATAAGAAAGCAACTTGCCATAAGTATTTTAAAAAGTACATTTAAAAGTAATATGTTACTTTACTAGTTACTTCACTGTAAAAAAAAAAGTTGGACAAACTTAAAAGTTTAAGGCAACCAGCTTCAGCAGATTTTTGAGTTGTCTCAACTTCTTGTTTTAAGTTTATACAACAAAAAGTTGAGAAATTTCCTAAAAAAATAAGTTGAGGAAACTCAAAAATCTGCTGAAGCTGGTTGCCTCAACTTTTTTTTTTTTTTTACAGTGTTGAAAAAGTAATCCAATTACATAACTTGATGCGATCCAAAATGAACCAAAGACCCACTTAAGCTTGTTTTCATGCGAACACATCAATGTTTTTCTCCGTGAGCTAAGCGGTAGGCTTAAGTTTCTCAAACCTTGCAAAAGAAGATGCCTCACAGAGCAAAGAAAAATACCCACACCCACAGATTTAACAAAAAAGGGCATAAATAACACATTCATACTAAATCTGAAGCCTTCCTCATCTGTTAAAGTGTAAACCTGAGCTGAACTGCTCAGATTGATCGTCAGATATTGCTTTGTTATTTCTTTAGTGCCACCAAAAGGGAATAGCTCGGTCGCCCGCTTTGGGTGGACCGACTTTAATGGGTTCTCCTACACCACACAGCTTGCCATCGAATCCCCTAGCTGTAGGTGGGACGCTTGTTTACACAAACAGACAGGAGAGAGTGAGAAAGTTTGGATTCGATTAGAATTAATGAGTCCGTCTGTGGTACAGAAGGCTAGACGAGGGCTCAGCACACGCATGTTCAGGGTTTGTGTGTCGATGTGCAGGCCATAAGACTGTGGTCAGGCTGTGGTATGCCGGGGAATTCCAGCACCGAGTGTTGTCACTGCTGTAGAAGACCAGTCTTCCTTCATCTCTGTAAACACGGTTGGTGGGTTGAGTTGTGTCTGTCGCACCGAGTCTGATGTGGGTTATTAGTCAGTCATCCTACAGGAATCCTGCTGAGCGGTACCACCCTGAAGCTCCTCTAAAAATAAGCTTCGTTTTACTCGTCTAACCCATCTCCTTAACGGCAGCGTCTCCGCCAGTTACATTCTGACACCGATCGGTGACTCAAGTTCCTGTTTTCTGTTGCTCTGTGTAAATCTGCTTTTACTGAAAACACAGTCTAGACCACACAGAAAGCCTGTCGCTTTCTGAAGAGCAACAACTATGTGCATATTAGATTGAGTTTGCTTGTTACATGCATGCTGTGTGGATGTGACAATACAGATTTTACTGCCGTTGTCTTTTTCTACAATTCCCAACAGTCTCCGATGCGTAATTCCTGACAATCAAGTGATGGTTTTCCCGTAACCTTCTGGCCTGGTGTCAGAGTCAGCTGAAGTATCCTCGAGCTCAACTTTATTGGCTGATTAAGTGTGTGATTTATGATTTTATCAAACAGAGACAGAACAATAGACCACATGTTCCTCGCTTGAAGTTACAGTAATAATAGTGCACTACTTATCCATAATGTATCCAATTTTAAATTATTTGGAACTGTATACTATCCCTAGTAAAACAGTAATATATTTAAAATACATTTATTTCATACTAAATATAGTTAAAATCTATTAACGTATTTACGTTCAGATAACTCGAAACTTACTGATATAAAAATTATAATTAAACTTTATTTGGCGTATTACTTGAGCACAATGCACGTTTCTTAATATGTGACCCTGAAGCACAAAACCAATCTGAAGTCTCTGGGGTATATTTGTAGCAATAGCCAAAAATACACTGTATGGGTCAAAATTATTGATTTTTTTTTTATGACAAAAATCATTAGGATATTAAGTAAAGATCATGTTCCATGAAGATATTTTGTAAATTCCCTACTGTAAATATATCAAAACCTAATTTTTGATTAGTAATATGCATTGCTAAGAACTTCATTTGAACAACTTTAAAGGAGATTTTCTCAATATTTAGATTTTTTTTTTGCACCCTCAGATTCAACATTTTCAAATAGTTGTATCTCAGATATATATATATATATTGCCAAATATTGTCTTATCCTAACAAAAAAAGCTTATTTATTCAGCTTTCAGAAGATATATAAATCCCAATTTCGAAAAATTGACCCTTATGACTGGTTTTGTGCTCCAGGGTCACATATTAAGTCTAAAATGTGTTTTAATGTCATTTTTGATGAGAGTTGTATAATATCAGTCTTTAAATGCAAAATACTTAAAGTGTACCTGAAGTGTACTTGCAATAGTTCCCCTTTAGCCCAATCTAACATACTAAGCATATCTTTAATCATACTTCAGCACTACTTCTGCACAATTAAAGTGCATTAAGCACAAAATTAGTTGTTCCAATTTAATTGGTAGACTTTAAGTATACCAGTTTAGTATACTGAAAGTACAATTCCAGGGTATTTTATTAAGTACATAAATATGAAAATGTATTTGTAGTATACTTAGCATGAAATAAATGTATTTCAAATACATTGAAGTATATTTATTTTTCGCTAGGTATGTGCAACGTAAATGTTTAAAATGTAATATCCCTAAGCATGACATGACTGGTGGTCAGTTATTTCAGAAATAAAAATGCTTATTTTGCTATTTAAATCCACAGAGAAGCAAAATAAATTAAAATCACAGATATTACCCAAACTCAAACATGCTGCCATCATTTACTGGCCCTCAGTGTTTGGGGTAACACATTACAAGTAAAGTAAGTTAAGTAATCAGATTACTGGGAGTGATGTGCAGAGGCATTTGGTAGTTATGGCTATGGTTGTTATTAAAAAATACATAAATAAATAAACAAGCCCAGCCCAGGTGATAAAAGTAACACAAAAGTAATGCAATGCATTAGCATTACATTCCAGAAAAGTAACATAATTAGTTACTTTTTTATAGAGTAGCGCAATATTGTAATGCATTACTTTTAAAACTTACCCCAACACTGTTCACCCTTATGTTGTTCCAAACCCGTATGGTTTTATTCTGTAAAACACAAAATAAGACATTTTGAAGTGTGTTTCAGCTGTTTTGCCAAATACAATGAAAGTCCATGGGGTCCAGCTTAGGCATTTTACAACATCATCTTAATGAGTAAACATTGATTTACCTTTTGGGTAAACTGTCTGTAATTGCATTGTGGGATAGAGTACCCAAATTATGCTAACAATGCATATTATATAATGCATAAATAATATACAGTGTTGGGGAAAGTTACTTTTAAAAGTAATGCATTACAATATTGCTAAAGTAACTAATTACATTACTTAGTTACTTTTTAAAGAAAGTAATGCGTTAAGTTACTTTTGTGTTACTTTTTCAGTCTGGGCTGGGCTTGCTTGCTTGTTTTTAATATAAAAAAGTTCTATTTTTTGGCAAACGTAAAAGCCCTTTCACACCAAAAGTGAAATGAATAAGCCTCAGGCTGAAAGTAAATTCCCGTCTGTACAGTAGAACACAGAAGAAGAAAGTTCAACAGACTTTAGCAATAAAAAAAAGAAGCACAAATGTTTATCTAGAGTAATTTTTGCTTATTAGTATGGTTGAATTGGATCATTGAAG
Source organism: Tor tambroides (assembly GCA_021397915.2). Taxonomy (NCBI): domain Eukaryota; kingdom Metazoa; phylum Chordata; class Actinopteri; order Cypriniformes; family Cyprinidae; genus Tor; species Tor tambroides. Next base: position 31,031 of record JAFVLL020009560.1, on the reverse strand, counting down.
GTCAGCAGCAAAGACATTGGTTAATAAAATGGGATTAAATACATAAAGGATATTTGTGTTCTTTAACATTTAATTATTGCAGGTTTGCATCACATTCTGAGTTGCATTTCACTGTTTTATTAATTTTGAGGAATACTGAATCTGTTTTTGTGTGTGTGTGTGATGAATTAATGTATGTTCATACTTATTTGTGACATTTTACTCCCGATTTCTCTCAACATGGGCAAAGGAGAGCTGTCAATCAATAAATGGGAAAAAAGTAACTGGCGTTACTTATCTGAAAAAGTTACTTTTTTTTACTTTTTTTACTTTTAGTAACTACAAGATATTTTCTTGTAAATTAAAAAGTAATGTGTTACTTTACTAGTTACTTGAAAAAAAGTAATCTGATTACGTAACTCGCATTACTTGTAATAACCCCCAACACTGATAATATAGTGGTATGTTTTTTCATTATGTTCTGTACCAGTAGCATCAAATGCAGATTTTTCTGTACAAATTCTCTGTTTTGACTCATGTCTGTGATTAATTAATCCATCCTAATTTTCAAATAACTGCTTAACCTTCAAGAGATTTCTTTTGTTGCACTGTCTTAGTTGTGTTGCAGTTGCTATGGTTGTACACTTTATATTTGATTTTAAGTGGAAATGACTGCAGACAGCGAGGCCACAGAACCGCTGAGACGGCCACAAGTCTTACTGCCTTTGGCTCGGTTCCTCCGATTCTCATTTTTAAGGGAGGTCTCTCTCTCTCTCTCTCTCACAGACTCCCTGTCTTGTTCTACCTAGTGCAATGCCTGCCAATTATCCTTGTTTGCTTTAATTCTAAGCGCAGTAATTGCCAATTACTGGTGGGTGCCAACCAAAGGGCCCCAGGTGGGTGATGGCAGCAGTCATCGGGGAGCTTTTCTCAGGACCCTCGTCTCAGAAACACAGGGTTTTATTTCTGGCAAAGCTAAGAGCAGGACAAATGAACAAGTGTCTCAATGTCTGTGCTCCCTCTCCTCCTGCTCGTTGTGTAATATATCTTGCTAGTGATTAATTAGGCCTATAGTTAGGGGAGGCAGTTAGAAGTAGAGCCAAATCCAGGTCACTGGGGAACCAGAGCGAGGCGCCTTCATAGATTATAGAGCGGTTATGCCACACACACACACACACACACATCCATGCATTCACAGCTGCAGAGGATACTACAGAGAGGAACACACCTGGTGCACAGGTAAGCATGTCACTGCATCAGCAAAGTAATGCATTATGCTGGTTCTGTTTGGCTCAATCTACTCTCTAGTTCAGTAGTACCATTTCTAGGGCTGTCGCATAGTCAAAATAAGTCCAGTGCACTGAAACATTCGCTCCATAGAATTTCCCATAAAAATATGCACACTAATGGAATGTCGTTATGTCTTCAGTCTCCATAAAAAGGAGCACAAATGCGTATTTAAAAATGCCACTATACTTTTAAGTGAAGATGTAGGATAAACAGAACATGGCATGTTATACAGCAATGTTGTATTTAATACCAGTTACACTTTATTATCCAACCTTGTTGTACGTAATTACGACTCGTGTTTACTGGATAAAGGCACAAATTTGCGTTTGCAGTTTTCTGAGTAACGTCATAGGGATCTAGGTGTGTGTCATTTTTATCGTTCAGTTCCAACATGTGTTTAGGAATTTGCAAAACTACACATTTCCAGAATAGACTAGTTGGAAGTTTGCCTGCCCTTACCAAAAAGTAGTATACTTCAAGTTTATTTTATTAAGCATACTTAAGTAAAGTTCAAGTATATTTTTAAGTATACTTTATGTAGTAAGTATACAAATATCAGTGTACTATAGTAGTATACTCGTAAGTGTACTATCTCAGTACTCCTTAGGACTACATTGACTAGTATATAAATGTATACTTTTAAGTATACTTTAAGTATAACAGTAGTAAACTTTGAGTACACAACTAGTTTACATCAATGTTTTTAGCTTGTACTGCAACTATACTAAAAGTTAACTTATTGGTATACTGATAGTTTACTAATTAAATACTTGTAGTAGCATTTTTAGTATACTTTGAAGTATAGTCTCAGTAAACTACTAGTTTAGTAGTTTTATACTGCAAGTATACTCGTAAGTTTTCTTTAAGTGAACTTTACATCATACTTTAAGTATATTACTATGTCCCTATTTAGGTATTAATTTGTATATATTTTGTTATATGAATATCTGAACATACAAAACATTCAAAGAAAGAACAGAGTATCTGCTTGTAAACAAAAACATTTTATTCTAGCTTCATGCATTCTTTTTTTAAACACCTGAATGTGGGTAAGTCTCATAAATAAAAAAGAAATAAATAAACAACATTTTGAACAAAAAGCTGAAAAAGACTATGAATTGGATTCAGAATGATAATCAAAATGTAGATGGAGTCGATCAACACCCCAGAGCTTGACAGTCATTATTACCTCTTCATTGGTCGACATTTTATTCCATAATGTTACACAGTTTTGATGCTGTTTTATGTCTGATGATGGTGTTAGATTACATGTGGAAGCATCTGTTGTTTAGGTTTCTTCTTCACTTGTGTTTTTTGTGAAATTCTGTACAGAAGATGTGTACTATCGCCCCCTACCATATAACAATGAAAACACAGATTCTAGGAGCACAAGTATAGCTCAAATATATTTAGACTTTTTCTAAGTCAAGTATACTTAAATGTCATTTTAAGTATATTTCTGAGAAGTACATAAAGCCCATTTCTGAGAAGTACATAATAGTAAACTAAAAGTTTAAAAGTTTTAGTTTAAAAGAAGTATACTACATAATAGCACACTTGAATAAACTTCTTTTTCGTAAGGGTACTTAAGAGTTATATCAGAACTTGTATAACAGTTGTTGGATGGCTTATTGACCAACACAAAGACTGTCAACATCAACAAATATTTCAATCTGTGGCTACTTCCTCACACTGTCTTAAACCAACCACCACTGGATTTTCCTGCGTTATATCCTCTGTTATGATTTTAGAGGTCCAGTGGCCTTCATACACCCACCATCACATCTTTCCAGCTGCGTAAAACTTCACAACGCAACACTGTGAACTTCCTCTGTCTATTTCAGGAGAGTCCTTCTAAAAGAGCACACAGACCTTTCCAAACATAGTTCTGACTTTAAGAGAGCCATGAGTCTAAGTGATTCCCTTCATGCTATATTTATAACCCATGGCCAAGCCATAAGTCTTATTTCCTGACACTGAGGCATGTTATGACCTCTGTCATTTTGGTCTGCGGTGTGGAGCTTGTGGGCAGATTTCTCCACTCCTGCTCCGTCACTCATCATTTACAACGGGGTGACATACTGAGGGACACTTTACACGGCTCACTGTGAACCCCACAAAAAATGCCATAAATTTGTCGAGATACCAGAGTCTGCCATCAAAAAATCAGAGATTTTAATATGGATTTAAACAGCTATGCCATCCACAATCATTTTATAGCTCTGTACTGGTACTGTATGTCATCAACCGACTCACTGGTCTATGTGAAAAACAAGTACACTTCGATAATGTACTTAAAGTGCTCTATTTTCATGCACTAATTCTGTACAAGTAATTTTGTACTTGTAAACAAACAAGGGACTCATGAACAACCATCACAAAACAAAAAAAACAGTCGTGGATCATTCAGGTAACCACACACAGTATTAAGAACCAAGGGTTCACAAACTTTTGAATGGGGTTATTTTAATAATTTCAGTTATTTTTTTTGTCTTGTAGACTAAGTGTAAACATCTTTTATGTAAAATATCTTACTCAGGACAGTACTAAATAAAAAATAGCATGCATTTTGTATGATCTCTCTTTTTTGGTTAAAATTACTCACATTTTCACAGATTCTGCAAGGGGTTCACAAACTTTCAAGCATATGTATGTATATATATATATATATATATATATATGTATATATATAGGTGTGTGTGTGTGTGTATACTATTTGTAATGTGTCTCAAGAGGATAAATGACCTGTATTTACCAAGCATGCTAATATTAAAAGCTGCGCTTTAACTGAAGATTAACAAGGCTTCCTAGTTTTTAATCTTTCTAAAACAATGAATCATTTGTGGTCACCTTGTCACACAACCATTTCCTTCTCAAAGACCACTTTCGGTCCAACCGTGTATGTGCGTGAAGTTACAAAATCATCAAGTGTACATGCTGAAAAGATTTATGAGCTTAATCTGTATCTAAATACATTTTTTAAATACAAAGACAGTATGTTAAAAGCGCATTTTAGTTCATATTCATGGTGTCTCAAAATAGCACAGTTGAGTACACTTAGATGATCTTAAGTTTATCTTAAGACATACTAAAGGATCATTTTTTGTGTATTAAGTACAAAATTAGTGCACTTTAAGTACATTATGGAAGTGCACTTGTTTTTCACATTATGGAAGAAAAATCTGACAAAATGTTGATCAGAGCATCCCTTGACCAATATTGTCAAGTAGATTTTTATAATAAAAGCCAACATGTATTAAGTCGTTATGCACTAATAAAACTGGTTCTTTGGGAAGAGTAATTTTAAGGCTCTTTTCCGCAAACTAGCTCTTTGCTTGATTTGAAATTATTTAAATGAACAGTCTGATTATTGCATGAAAAAAAAATACCCAGACTACTCTGCGTTTTGTGAAGAAAATGGACATTTATCTCATCAAATAAAGGAAGTGAGCATTGGAGCATCCTGTTTGGGGTCTCTCACTTTATCGGGTCACTGGCTCAGGACTTTATATTGCAGAGTTTGGATGGGTTTCCTCTTTAAACGAGGCAGAGAATGATTCTGCAGAGGTGGCGGTAATGTGCCATGCATGTCTGACTCCTGATTTGTTCATTAATCAAACTGCTTTTTCCCCTTCAGTTATGGATGGGAATATCCTGGCTGTTCCACTCCAATCTCAGCCACTTTTCTCAAATAGTTGGCATGACGCTTTTCTTTCCTGAGCATGATTATATTTGGACACACGCGGTTGTAGGACAGCACTGAGTCTTTAAAACCACAGAAAGATGAGTGTCAGACCTCCACGGTGCCACTGGATTCATTACTAATCTCTCTTAAATGTTTTTGAATTTTTTCCCCAATATTGATTTGTCCTGCAGTGGCATGGAATGGTGTATAAAATCTTCTTTGTCTTTAATTTCAAAGAAGAACACTAATGAAAAATGGTGATTAACATAAACAGAACAAGATTAGGGGCAAACCAGACCAGCAACAACAGACATCTGAGCCTTATCACGTCTTACAACACACTCAAAGCCAATGACGAGGTGTAAAATAGCTTGTCTTAACTAAGCTGGTGGTTTCCAAGTCAAATCAGCCCTGCGGCTGTGTGAACACGTCTCATATTTGAACAGCTTTATGAGCTCTGTGTACATCCGTCCACTCACAGGTAATGATTCATTTTCACTTTCAGTAAGGTAGTTACACACAGTGACTTAACAGAACATAAATCTTTTCAGCATGTACACTTGATGATTTTGTAACTTCACGCACATACGCGGTTGGACCAAAAGTGGTCTTTGCGAAGGAAATGGTTGTGTGACAAAGTGACCACAAATGATTCACTGTTTTAGAACGATTAAAAACTAGGAAGCCTTGTTAATCTTCAGTTAAAGTGCAGCTTTTAATATTAGCATGCTTGGTAAATATAGGTCATTTATCCTCTTGAGACACATTACAAATTGTATACACACACACACGTATATATACATACATATATATATATATATATATATATATGATATATATACAGTGCTGCTTGAAAGTTTGTGAACCCCTTGCAGAATCTGTGAAAATGTAATTTAAAAAAAAAAAATGAGATCATACAAAATGCATGTTATTTTTTATTTAGTACTGTCCTGAGTAAGATATTTTACATAAAAGATGATTACATTTAGTCCACAAGACAAAAAAAAGTAGCTGAAATTATTAAAATAACCCCATTCAGAAGTTTGTGAACCCTTGGTTCTTAAAACTGTGTGTGGTTACCTGAATGATCCACGACTGTTTTTTTGTTTTGTGACGGTTGTTCATGAGTCCCTTATTTGTTCTGAACAGTTAAACTGAGCTCTGTTCTTCAGAAAAATGAGATTCTTCAGAAATGCAGATTCTTCAGTTTTCCAGCATCTTTTGCATATTTGAACCCTTTCCAGCAGTGACTGTATGATTTTGAGATCAATCTTTTCACACTGAGGACAATTGAGGGACTCAGACACAACTATTAAAAAAGGTTCAAACATTCACTGGTGCTCCAGAAGGAAATACGATGCATTAAGAGCCGGGGGGTGAAAACTTTTGAACAGGATGAAGATGTCCAATTTTTTCTTATTTTGTAGAAATATAATTTTTTAATTTTTTCTGTTGCTGCCCTTCGGAAGCAACAGAAGATACTTGCATATTTCCCGGAAGACAAATTAAGTACCTTGATCTTCAAATTCAAAATGTTTTCACCCCCGGCTTTTAATGCATCGTGTTTCCTTCTGGAGCATCAGTGAATGTTTGAACCTTTTTTAATAGTTGTGTTTGAGTCCCTCAATTGTCCTCAGTGTGAAAAGATGGATCTCAAAATCATACAGTCACTGCTTGAAAGGGTTCTGGAAAACTGAAGAATCTGCAGGACCTGGAGCCTCAATCCGAAATTCGTTTCGCTTTTTCGCGCTCAGTGTGGAAAGGCCTTTACAGTCCATCATCTGTTGGAGACAGCAAAACGGCGGCTTAGTCTTTTGCTCAAAAAATATATCCTTTAATTTAGGTCAAATTATTCAAAATTTCTCCAAAATGTGTGACACAACAACTAGTATACTTTGAAATATAAGTCAAGCAACATAGCCACTGATTATAGCTTTACAATGTCTCAACCCATCTACTATTCCCACTGCCATTGTTGTGGTTTTCCATGTGCTAAACACTTTGGTAGACTATTTTGGGTGCTTTTTGGAGCTAGGCAATATAAATCACTCAATATAAATAATTTGTCTTTCAAAGAAAACGCTAGTTTAGTTTAGTTTAATCTTTTAAAACCTTACCAGGATAATCTGCTGCCAAATGAACTCCCATAATGTGGTTGCAGATAATAACAAAATAAGTGTAATTTGCACAAAGCACTAATGTTATGCATCATATTACAGCAAAGAAATGATTCTCATAAAGAAATAAACGACTTGCTCGAATGCATACCTGGACTATATCTGGAAACAGGTTTAAACAACATGAAAGGCAGCACCTAAACCGCACCGTTTAATTAAAGAATATCCCCGGGCTGTAGCGCACACACACACACACACACACACACACACACACACACACATACACACACACACACACACACACTCTCTGACAGCTTGGCACACACAAACAGCACAAAATATTTACAAGAGGAAATAGCTGCGACATGCAGACTCAGAGTTTGTGTGGTCCGCATCCATTATGAAGCTCCATCAACACAACTGATCCAGAGTCAGCGGGGGTCTGTGTCACTGGAGCCAATCGGAGCCCACCGTCCTGATCGGGGATGGCATGGGGAGAGAAGAGGTTTTGGACAACAGCCATCATCTTATATTAAGTCTGAGGTCATGCGTCGTCTCATAAACCACTTGAAACAAGCTAAGTGAGGAAAGAATTAGAGAAATTAAAAACACACACACGCAGCTAATTAACAAAGTTCCCAGTCCAAGTCAAAAACAAATATTTAAAACTTACATCACTGTTTTGTTTTTCTACAGCAGGTGTTTATTTTATTTTCCAGCGTAAACGGAGACCTGCGCATGGCTTTAAGGATAAAATTTCACAATTAATTAGCACAAGTAGTACTGAAATTAAACCATGACCTAATTAATGACTGGATTAAAAAAAAACAACTTTTAGGATTCTCATCTCGAAGCAAGTTGAAGCAATCATGCATTATTCTCCCGGTTGTTTCTGGGAAGTCAGTTTTCTTGTTGAGAGATCATGATGACAAATTGCATGATGTCTTTACCTGCCAAAGAGACGTCCGGGAAACCGCGACCCTCAACACCCCCCGGGAGACCCTCGACGTTTATATCCGTGCGCCGGATTATTACTTTTGATTGAGCATGACTTAAAATAGCCCCATGCTCCAATGGCTTTAATTAATTTTTCTGCACCTGGACTGAACAAAAGTTTCCAGAGGAATTATGTAAGTCCATCTGTAGGTCAGGGGTATGATAGCCATCCGCGAACGCTGCCCTCTCATGGATGGCGTCTGCAAACACACACTGACTTTCTCAATTTTGCATGGCCACATTTCCTGGATTACAGCATGCACAGAGTAATTAAACACGCTCCTGTCTTCAAAACAGACTGCCTTCTGCTTACCCCTAAACACCTCACTGACACATTTCTTTTTTTCCCCTCTCTTCACTCTTTCCTTCATTTTTTTCCTTTCCTTGAAACCAGAGAGTTGCTCAACACACTCATAAATGCTACATGGGAAAGGAATGTATTGACCCATTTTTTGGTACAACCGTTCACCGCACTGTTTCTGATGATGTGTTTGAAGGTCCACTTTGTCTCCTGTTACAGTAATGTGATATACTTACAAAAAATGTGCATGTTAAAGACTTGCAAGAGATGAGCATGGCAAAGTATTGATGAATTTTCTGGTCCACCAAGGCCAGCTGAAAGAGACTGACATGTAAAACAAGCAACGATTGTTTGTCTTGCTCAGTTTCATCTAAAATTGTTTATACATCTATAGACTTGTATGCAGTGTTGAGGAAAGTTACTTTTAAAAGTAAAGCATTGAAATATTGTGTCACTCCCTAAAAAATATCTAATTGCATTACTTAGTTACTATTTATGGAAAGTAATGAGCTATGTTACTTTTTTGGCTTGCTTGTTTGTTTTTAACATAAAAAAGTTATATTTTTGGCAAATGTAAAATCCCTTTCTCACCAAAAGTGAAATGAATAAGCCTCAGGCTGAAGCAAAGGTAAATTTAAAAAGCTCAAACAAACCTTGCAATTGTGCTGCCATTCTGGATCGCGTGAAGAAGAAAGTTCAACACTTTCCAACACTCCCTATTTCTCTCAACATGGGCACAGGAGAGCTGTCAGTCAATAAATAGGAAAACAACTTGCATTACTTGTTTGAAAAAGTAACTTTTCTTTCAAAAGTCATGCATTACTTTACTAGTTACTTGAAAAAAGTAATCTGATTATGTAACTTACGTTACTCGTAATGCATTATTACCCCCAACGCTGCTTGTATGTACAAAATAAAGCAGAATAAATTTGTCGACAACTATTTTACTTTCTAATAAGACTTTTGAAAACTCAATATGAAGTCAGATTCCAATCTAAAACCTCAAATTTCTGTCAGATCTTGCATTTTTGTGTTTAATATGCATGGTTCCCTCGGTAATTGGATTGTGGGCGGTCTAATGCTAGGACTAGTTTATCCTGGACTGATTGCATCATGTTATGAATGGTTAGGCTTGAGAAACGGTTTGCTTATTCAGTCCCTGCTTTCAGTAGGATTTGTTAAGCTCCGGATTTGAAGGTACTGGCTGAATATCTTGAAGTGGTCAAACGTGAGAGCTGTAGTGTGTGTGTGTCACTGGCCATCCATACAGTATGATTAGAACAGGAAACATAAAGCCCAGACCCACGGCAGGTAAGAGCCCTGAGTGATTATGTTGCTCTAACTTGTACAAATATTTACGGCCTGATTATTTTGGGTCTGCCATGCTGGGATTTTTTCACTCTGCCGGTCCTGAGGCTGCACAAACACAGGAGACCCGACGTCTGAACAAGCTGTCTGTCTAGCCATGACAGGACACCCATAACCCAGACTACTGCAACTTTCAGAGCACTCGGCCTGACCACACACATAAATACACTCATGCAGGTCTGTTCATACGCACAGTTAGGCTCAGAAACACTTGCACAAAATGATATGCTGCTGCTAAGTCTTGTCATGATCATATTTATGAGATGAGCATACATGAACACCACCAGTCGGAAACTTGAAATAGTTAAAACATTTTTTTTTCTGTCATAATTTGCTTACCTTCATGTGGTTCAAAACCTGGTTGACTTTCTTCTGTGCACCACAGAAGATCATGTTTTGAAAAATACAATGAAAGTCAATGGAAAAAGATGCAAATATCTGATGCATGACAATCATTTGATGCTCAAGAAGGTGCAACCAAATGGACGCAAACTTCTACAAACACAATAATCAGTGTATTATTTTGTCCTGTGGGAAATATCTAATACAATGACAGTGAATGGGTTCCAGTTTTTTAAAACATTGAAAAAAGTGCAAAAGCTGCAAAGATTCATTGATGCTTAATGCATAAGAAAATGGATTTTTTGTAAATAGAGTAAATTTCTATCCTTTTGATATATGTACATATAGTGCATCTGAAGGCACCGCATGACACTGTTTTGCAAGTAAAAATGGAACACGTTTTATGAATTTTGGCCATTCATTTACAGGACAATGGCGTTTTACACAACTAGAAATCAGTGGTTAAGTTGTGTTTACAACACTGTTCCAGAACAGTTCAACCCAAATATTAGAGTGTGTGCAGCGCATTTTATGGAGGACTATTTCCTGAACCTGGAAGAGTAACGTTAGCCTACAATGCTGGCTTGCACAAAGGCTGTTTCTATAAAGTGGGGCAATTCCAACTTTGCAAGGACAGTCTGACGCTTCTGACTCGCAGCCTGTAAGTATGTTTTCATATTTAAAGAATTTGCCACTGACGATTCAAACACGAGTTTTGAGCAGTGTAGAGTAGTGCTTGTTGTCGTTTCTCCGATCACAAATGCAGACATGGTAATGTATAAGGCATTATAATCAGTAATTATGTCCCCACTGGATGCAACAAATGCCTCATTTATAATAGGTTTTATTGTTTTTGTCTCATCGTGCCAGGACATGGCATCACAATACGGTAAGGGGCGTAACATTTCCATACATGCTTGAGGTATTCAGCCAATCACAACGCACTGGATAGCTGGCCAATCAGAGAACGCCTTGCTTCTCAGAATGAAGAGCTTTGTAAAAATCGTCACGTTTCAGAAAGGCGGCGCATAGAGGAGCAACATTAATGTACAGTATGTGGAAAATAATGTGTTTTTTGAACCTTAAACCACATAAACAAATTGCATTACACCAAATACACAAAATAATGTTCTTTTTAGCAACGTCATATGATTCCTTTAACAATAAGATCTTTTGTCTCTAGCGTATACATATATATAAACTAAGGAGTCTAAAGGAGTATGCAAACTTATGCTCTCGACTGTTAATAATATAATTAATCCATATGTAAGAACAGTAGCATGTGACAGACGTCAGTAGAATCTACCTCAAATGACATGTATGAGAAAGGATGGAAGCACGACATGAATGAACACTGAAACATCTAGTCACTTTCAAATGAGTCAACAGGCAGAGCATGTTGCAAACAGGTCTCTTTAAAATCCGCAAAATAAAACAACAAAAGAACAAAAGAACAAAAGAGTTCGCTCAAGACAAAGGTGGTATATGAATGTTGAAAAAATATCTGTATTTGAGCATATGGAAGACTGCCTTAACTTGAACCTGCACAGTCTTTAGGGTTCAGAAAAACCCAGTCCGATGTGTGACCCACCGTTTTGTGCAATAGCTCCTGAGGTGATCTCATGGTCACTCCACCCACTGTGTTACTCAGCAGTGATGCACTTCCTCTACCTATGACTAATTGGCTCGTTTGCGCCAACAAGGCTCATCCGAATCGGGTCTAAATAATGGGATACTGATAAACCGAATGATGGCAATTTTTCCGAAACGCCTGACACTGACGTGGCCCACACAGCCAGCGTGAATCATAGAGGAACCCCCCAGACGTTCTGGCTCTCATCCCCGCTCAGCTCCCTCCTGCGTGTTCTGTGTTTGGACCACATGGCCCAACACAATCAGTCCTCTGTTAGAAAGGGTAATTATTTGGAAAATGACTGGCAACACACCTTAGCTTCTCCTGACAGCTCCATTAAATCTGACATGGCTGCGCTGGTCGTCGGTAAGCAGCTAAGCAGTTTCCTTCACACTATACCTGGACACGTTCTGTAGATCAACAGAGACACAAATGCACATCTTCATCCAGTCGCATGGCGAAGATCGCAAAGCCGCGCTAACTGGCCGCTGAGTGAGATGGTGGGTGGTTTCAGCAGTCAACCCGGTCGCTAATTCATTACATAACTGCAAAATGAAGAGAAAGGCTGAAGGAAATTGAGATTTATTTCAGTGGTGAAACTGGTTGTGTGTTTTGGACCGCGCTGCTGTTTTCTAAACATGCCGGGTGCGTGTTGGTCAGAGGGGAGGTGAACAGCAGGCCTTTGTGGCTCGGCCCGAAGCTAAGTGTGTTTGGGCTTGTGGTTTTTGGGAGCCCTATGGTTGAGATCGGACACTCAACTGTCGATGGAAACTGTTTAAAAATGAACCCATAAATAGGCATGGAGTCCATCCCTTTTGTTCTAGACCGTTTACATTTATGCATTTAGCAGATGCTTTTATCCAAAGTGACTTGCGTGGCATTCAAGGTACATTTTATCGGTTCTTGCTTTCCCTGGGAATCAAACCTTTGACCTTTGCATTGCCAGTACCATGCTCTACTGTTAGAGATATAAAATAAGGCAGCGGCTATTTGCACTGTGTAGATAGCAATAGATGCTATTTACACTAAGTAAAAATAGCAATAGATGCTATTTACACTAAGTGTACATAGCAAATAGATTCTATTCACACTAAGTGCAAATGGCATATTTTCTTAGTTATAGATGCTATTTACACTAAGTGCAAATAGCTATAGATTCTATTTACACTGTTAAAATAGCAGGATTTTCTGCTATTTATACTACTTGTTGCAAATAGTGGCAATTATCTGCACTTCAGTATTGTATTACATTATAAAACAATATAAAACATTTGCATTTGCAACCTGTTTTATGTCTATAACGTGACCAATCTGAGTGTTTTAACAAAAGTAGGCATTTCATATGTCCATATTGCTAGTTGGCAACCTAAACAAAAAGTAATTTCAAAGTAGGGACAAGTTGGGGTTCTTTAAGCATATTCATATGCATTTTGTCCTGAATGAAGCAATCATAAAAAACAATCTCTGTCTAAGCAGGCTCTTCATCAGTATATCTTAATTGCTTTTCTTAAGATAATTATGCATCCCAGTTTTCATTGGAAAAAAGTACATCAGTACATATCAATGCTAAGCTTTGCATTAAAAGTAATATTGAGAAACCCAACCTTAGCAACCTTAAGGCACATTATATAATCACCAAAAGCTCATGAAACACAACATCAATCAAATGTAACCCAGCTATGTTACTATGATGCTGCCTTTTCTTCCTTCTAGCATAGGTTAACATTTTTGCCACCCTTTACTAACATCCTGTTTTGTTCAGAATTGATTCTTTTCTGACATTTCTGCTTGTTTTTATCACCGCAAGCTCTGGTGAAGGTCATAGTTGTTGTGCCTTTGAGAGTTGTTCTCATCATAAGCCGAGCAGCACCTCAAACCCTGATCAGCTGGCATTGTGTATCTCTAGACGCTCTGTAACGTCATATTTCTGCTCTGACCTTTCATGACATAAATACCTGTGAATTCCTCTCTGAACTGTGCGTATCCCACAGTGCAAGTGCCATAGACATATAGCAGCCTCACACAAAGAGTCACTAAGCTTTACAGTCGATTCAAGCCTTGGTGATTCATTATTGGCACAAGCACAACTTTTATTACATGCAGTTGTGTAAATTATTGCAACCAGTCCCCTATAAACAGGAACAATAAACCTAGTGCCAAAAATGTGTCAAGTGTGTGGTTTAATCTACTTTCTCCACACTCCAGAAAGCAATTAAACTGACGGGTGACGATAACAGGAAATCAAGATACTTAACTAAACAACATATTAAACAACACACTTAAGCTCAGTAAGCCACCCACGGACCTTAAAGCCTTTCATGAAATGTGACTTTAAACTGTAATTTTTTTAAAGCGGTAACTGTACTTTATAGATGACCTACCTTTACAGAACACACCCATGGAGAACTTATATCTAATCATGAAAGAATCTGAAGTCTTTTAATCGCTTGCAGATTTTCACTGCCACCCAAGACTGCAAATCTCTGCCTTTTGCCTCATGCTGGGTTCACACATGCGCAGCCTTCAATGTCCTTAATCAATACATTACAGCACAGTTTGGCAGCCTGTTCTCATTTGTAGATTTTTACATCTTCTGAAATAAATGTGACTTGAATTTGCGATTACAAAAAACAATTTTTACAATGCTAGGGTGCTTTGGGAGGTTGCAGTGTGATTGCCAGGGTGTTTTGAGTGGCTTTCCTATATAGCATGTTCTAGAAATGTTCTCGCCAACTCTCTACAATATTTTGGATTCTAGATATGCTTAAGTGTGATTGCTCAGAAAAGTAACACAATCAATGCATTTTCTCTCTGAACTTTCAATGATGAGCACACACTGAGTTGGGCAGTGCTTAATCACTTAACTTGTTTTAATACAACTGTATCATATTGATGTAAAAAAAGAAATGCAAAGAGAAAGAAAATATATTCCATTATTTGATATTAAAATCATGAAGTGCATCAAACATTATTACTCAAGGGTTAATATAAAAACTGCAGTGGGTTTGTGAGTTGATAAAAACAGAAATATTTAATTTGTTTACCTGCATGACGATGTGACATTAACCAACATCAGAGAACTGTGAACAAGCGAATGTGTTGTTGATATTGTAAGTCAAAGGGGTTTGGCTGGCAAAAACATTTGAGAATCACTGCATTGCATGAACCAACATTATTAACATGATAACATGAACACAGCAATGGCATTACACAAATTCAGAAGCAATTTATGCAGAAGCAACATATCATGTAATCCATAAAAAGTAACTGATTGAGCATTTTAAAATGCAATATAATCCAGTTAAGAGTAATCAATTTTTGGAATCTGATTACGTAATCCAGTTACTATGGGTGAGTTTGGCTAACAGTAGAAAACACACAAGTTGCAGAGGTTACAAGTCGTAATTTTATTAATTATGTCAGATCTTTTCCAATCTCCTTTCTTCTCATTTACTGTCTTCTCAACTGTTAAATATGCCAAAATAAATGTCTAAAAGCATTACCTAAAAAAAAGTCATTTAAATTAAATTAAGAATGACTGTGCAGCACTGAAGGAATTTCAATGCACCAAATCAGGACTTCCGGTGTAGACCTTGTTTTATCACATCACAATGTGTCCGGCGTAGATGCCGTTATGCTCATACGCCATCACTCAAGTCCTGCATGAGACCACATTTCACCTTAATAATGAACATAGAAAACAAAACAGCCGGAATGTTAATAGGAATTCAGTAATTGCGGAGAAAGGAAATAGGTTTGTTGCATGAGCCAAATGGTTTTTCGTTGGACTATGGATTTTGTTCCAGGTTTTTCCTTTGGTTGGGCTCTTACATATCCCAGCGAGATCTGCGAGGAACCGCAGGTGATTACTTGAGCAGAGGTTTACGCTGTGGTGCAGGTGGTTGATAAATGGCCCATGTCTAGTTTAATGAGAGTCCTATGGCTGTCTGAAGTGGCCACGTTTATATTAAATGGGACAAACGGCGGAGAAGTTGACTGTGAGATGTAGTATTTGATTGCGTTGAAAGTGCTGTTTTATATGCAGATAAGCAAAGTCTCATCAGCAGTTTTATAACACAAATTTTAGCAAATGAGAACATCTGTGGTGCCTGCTGTTAATGTCTAGGGAACACACAATGAGTTGTATTAGACACTTCAAAGTTTGAAAATACAACTTCCAACCAATCTCCAATTTTTTAAAAAAATAGCTAGATGCAAATGCAAATAACTTCTACTGAAGCTTTTGATCACACTGCAAAAAAAAGCTTTTGTCTTGTTTTCCAGTGCAAATGTCTAAAGATTCTTAACTCAAAACACATTGAGAAGCAAAATCACATAAGTCTTGTTTTTTGAGAAACTGATCAAAATTGAGTTTATGATTATAACAAAATCAAATATCTTCCAAAAGGCTCAGAAAAACAAACTTAATTCAAAGGGAAAACAAGTCTTCATAACTCACTGACAGATATTTGTTCTTGTTTTAATCTTAAATTCACTTCATTTTGACGAGTTTCTCAAAACAACAACAACTGTTTATCTTCATTTTGCACTTCAAGTAAATGCATCTTAATTTAAAAATATTTTTAGATATGTTTTCTGGAAAACAAGACAGAAATACTAAGGAAGATATTCATTTTTGCAATGCATTAATGCCATGACTATGAATTTAAGACTTTCTTAAGAAATTTTTTAAGTCTATAATTTGTGGGCAAATTATTACTTTTTAAGACCTGCAGAAAGTAAAACATAGAATGGTTGCGAAAGGAGCCCAAATTATAAAGAAAATCAAAGACATTAACAGAAAGACACTCACAGGTTCAAGGGACACAAGCTTTGAAAGACGGCAAATGTTCCAGTTCTTTACAAGATACTTTCCATCTAATTTAGGGGCCCTTCAAGAATTCACACTCTTATATTTGGCCTCCCGGGAGGTTCGAGGTAAACAAACGAGTGAGGGGAGTCCCGGTGCGTATATCTAGGGGTCTTTCTTTAAATAGAAAACTCAAACTGAATGGCTCGTCTGTTAAAGTGATCAACTCAAGACTTTTTCTGGAACACACATGGGCACGATTGGGGAAAAGGGGCAGCTGACCTCCGTTCTCGTTTGAGGTAATGTTTAAAAATAGCCCTGGGTGAGTTTGTCTGTGTGTGGGTCTTCTGAGGAGGTTAACGAGCTGTGCGGAGCACTCTGAAGGGTGCGTTTTCAGGAAGGCCCCCCAGTGCACAGTGTCCAGGAAACTATCAGAACTACATAAACCTTTAACCTGAGAGGGCATTCCTGTAGATCAAACAGTAGAGCATGGGTTCAATTTCAAAGGAATGCAAGAACTGCTAAAACACATGCAAAAAAAGCAATGCAAGTCACTTTGGATAAGTGACTCTCTGCCAAATGTTTAAAGGGGACCTATTATGCAAAAATCACTTTTATAAGGTGTTTGAACACAGTTGTGTGGCCGCAGTGTGTGAAAACAACCAGCCTATAATGCTAAAAATCCACCAACTCATTTTTTGATAAAACCAATAAATCATGAACAGTCTCTCCAAACGAGCTGTTTCAGATTCTCCCTCTCTGCACGTCACTGAGGGGAAAAAGTCCCGCCCATTTGTGACACTCTCTGCCCTATTAGCATAAACACAGCCCTGAGTGAGAAGCTGCGGTCCGCCATTACTGGAGATATATACACTGTCAGCGCCAAAGAGGCTTTACAAGTGTTGTGTTTTGGGATGCACATAATGAACATAGGAGTCTCAATAGACTCCCCTCATCTGAGCCGAGGACACTGAGGTTAAATTTCATTTTCGAAGGAAATATCCCGGAAAAAATTAGTAACGTCCCCTAGATGTAGGAATCAATACCAATGCTTTGTGTGCGAACGTCAGCTCCAGAAAGTAAGTATCGCGCGTTTGTTTTCCAAATTGCCTTTCTGAAAGAGCTTCTTGGCACTCTGTAAGGCCAATTGCTAAAGCTATCATTGTCTCTGTGTGTTTTTACTGATGCTGCCTTCAAGTGCTGCCAGAATGATCGTGAATAGGAACGTGGTAACGTTAGTTAAAAGTTGCATATGAAAGCAATGTGAGTTGATTGCTTGAAGTTGTCGAGCTCATAATCAGAAGTGGGACTTATAAAGTTTGTGATAGCATGACACCAGTTATGTTGTTATTTTTATCCCGCCGTGCTCCCCGTCTGTGCAATTCATAAAAGCGAATTTATTATGCACAGTATAATCAGATGACTGACTTTTAATCAGAGTATGTTTTCTGTAAAGATAACAGGCTTGTATTAATAGTGGAATGTTTATTTGCAAAGGCTAGTACTGCTAATGCCGAGCTTGAGCTCTTGAAGCTCCGCCCTCTTCTCCAGGAGCAACAGCTCATTTGCATTTAAAGCAACACACTCAAATTCAGCGCGTTTGGGCTCATACCCTAAAAGTGGCAATTTTTTAACAAGCTATAAAAATTTATCTGTGGGGTATATTGAGCTAAAACTTCACATATACGCATCAGAGACTTATTTTACATCTTGTAAAAAGGGGCATAATAGGTCCCCTTTAAATGTAAATTCTAAATAATAAATCTGTATCTGTATTTGACATTAAAATCATGAAGTGCATTAAACATTATTACACAAGAGTTTCCCAAACTGGGGTTAATATAAGAACTGCAGTGGGTTTGTGAGTTGATAAAAACAGAAATATTTCATTTGTTTACCTGCATGCCGATGTGACCATTAACCAACATCAAAGAACTGATGAAAAAAAAGCAATGCAAGTCACTTTGGATAAGAGTCTCTGCCAAATGCTTAAAAATTCTAAATAATAAATCTGTATAATGCATTTACACAGTGTTGGGAGTAACGCATTACCAGTAACATGAGCTACGTAATCAGATTACGTAACACATACTTTTAAATTTACAACAAAATATTGAAGTTGCTTTTTCAAATAAGTAATGCACATTACTTTGTTTTCCCATTTGAAAACAAAGTAATGTTTCATGTTGAGAGAAATTGGGAATGAGGTGCAGAGAAACTTCCTTCAGCATGAGGCTTATTAATTTCACGTTTGGTGTTAAAGGGCCTTTACAGTTGCCAAAAATATGACTTTTTGGTTTTTTGTTATTAAAAAACAAACAAACAAGGTCAGCCCAGGTGACAAACATAATGCATTGATTTCCATAAAAAGTAACGCAATTAGTTACTTTTTTTATAGAGTAACGCAGTATTGTAATGCATTGCTTTTAAAAGTAACTTTCCCCAACACTGCATTTACATAAGATAAGAATGGGCTTGGTCTAATCTTGCATTAACATCATCCAATTACTGTAATTATGGCATGGCAGCTCTGAAATTCTACTCTGAACTGTTCATGTCCTTAAACTCAGAAATGGTAAAAATGCATCAACTTTGCAAAATACTTAATCATAACATTAATTTACCCCAATGTTCTAGAAATAGAATGTTCGTCAGAAGCTCACAGCTATAATAAACTCAAATAATAAAAACTACATGCAGCTTACTACACTGAAGGTTTGAAACGGCTAACATTTTGGTCACTCTTACCAAAAAGTAGTATACTTCAAGTTTATTTTATTAAGAAAATTCAAATACATTTTTAAGTATACTTTATGTAGTAAGTATACAAATATCAGTGTACTAGTAGTATACTTGTAAGTGTACTATTTCAATACTCCTTGGGACTAAACTGGCCCACTTTCTAGTATATAAAAGTATACTTTAAGTATAACAGTAGTAAACTTTGAGTACACAACTAGTTTACATCAAAGTTTTTAGCTTGTACTGCAACTATATTACAAGTGAACTTATAGGTATACTAATAGTTTACTAATTATATACTTGTAGTAGCATTTTTAGTACACGTTGAAGTATAGTCTCAGCAAACTACTAGCTTAGTAGTTTTATACTGCAAGTATACTCATAAGTTTTTTTTAAGTGAATTTTACATCATACTTTAAGTATACTACTATGTCCATATTTAGGTATTAATTTGTATATATTTTGTTATATGAATATCTGAACATACAAAACATCTAAAGAAAGAACAGAATATCTGCTTGTAAACAAAAACATTTTATTCTAGCTTCATGTATTCTTTTTTTAAACACTTGAATGTGGGTAAGTTTCTTAAAGAAATAAACAACATTTTGAACAAAAAGCTGAAAAAGACTATGAATTGGATTCAGAATGATAATCAAAACGTCGATGGAGTCGATCAACTCCACAAAGCTTGACAGTCATTATTACCTCTTCTTTGGTGACATTTTATTCCATAATGTTACACAGTTTTGATGCTGTTTTATCTCAGATGATTGTGTTAGATTACATGTGGAAGTATCTGTTGTTTAGGTTTCTTCTTCACTTGTGTTTTTTGGAAATTCTTTACAGAAGATGTGTACTAGCGCCCCCTACCATATAACAATGAAAACACAGATTCTAGGAGCACAAGTATAGCTCAAATACATTTAGACTTTTTCTAAGTATAAGTCAAGTATACTTAAATGTCATTTTAAGTATATTTCTGAGAAGTACATGAAAAGTAGACTAAAAGTATACTTGCCTATTTTTAGTTTAAAAGAAGTATACTAATAGCACACTTGAATAAATGTCTTTTTCATAAGGGCAGTGTTGCCTGTTGCCAGTGTTAATGGATTACAAGTTACACGGTTTACGTAATCAGATTAGTTTTTCAAGTAACTAATAAAGTAACAAATTACTTTTTTATATTTAAAACTATGGCCACAAAGGGGTTGCTACCCAATTGTTAGTCGCATGGTTCTTATTGCTGTGCATAGTTCTTTCCACACACAGTACAATCTCAGTGGTCCAAAAAGCTGCAACACATTCAATAATAAATGTTTCCTGGTATGCATTAACTCACGTCTAGTTTTCAGATGATTGAGCATTAACTGATGCCAATTGGAGCTTATAATTAAATCACTGCAGTGACAAATTATGATTACGCTCTGCCTTCATGAGATATGTTGTTCTCACTGAGTTCCTGAATAGCTTTAACTCTGTGGCCTGAAGAATCTTCACCTTTCAACAACTCACTAACTTCTTTTTTCCAACTTGTGTGTTATGTAAGCTGCTCTACTGTAGAAGCTGAAACAGAGCAGAAGAATTCTTTCAAAGACAGACAGAAGGGTTTCATTCGGACGCTCGATATGAAAAGCAGATGGTGAAGGCCATAAAACAATTTTTCAAATATTATAGTATTATTTTTTAAGACTACACTATTGATACCATATATAAGAAAATATATTAGACAAGGAAACATATTATACAACAGCATTTCTTATAGTAAGGAAGTCCCTAATAATGGGGGAAACTTACATTAAATGCACCATCAGACCATCAAACATCATAAAGCCTAGATATACGGATCTCACTTGGGTGCTCATGGCATCTACACTTTTTTTGAATTTGGAATGAAATCTGGAATGGACATGTCATGGTGAAGGGAATGAAAAGTCCATTGTGCTTGCTGCCATTTGAGTCAGCTTGATTATTTTGAGTCATCCAGATGGGTCATAATTACATACTGAACAAAAGAATACATGAATCGGACTGCACTGCTAGTTGCACAAAAACCAACAGACAAAATGGAAAGATGTGATGTCTATTTAATACATTCACTTTAGACTGCTAACCTACTTAGACAAAGGAAACATCGACTCAGAAACAGTATGGAAAAGTCCCAATCAGAATCAGAATCAGAATGAGCTTTGTATGTTTACTTTACACATACGAGGAATTTGTTTTAGTAAGTTTTAATGAAACAAAAGTAGCAACAGATCGTTTCTTCCGTAATGCAACATCCATCCAAGCGTGCCATATTATGGAAAAGTTTTTACTTTGCATATTTGAAAAGTTTTGCGCGCAAACATTAATGATCCCCATTTACACGGATCTGCGAAAACAACTGAAAATGCTGTATTATGCATGCCAGGCCAGTAGGTGGCGATGTCACTTTGTAAATAAACACTATGCACCTGCACACGTATGCATTCTAAAAAGGGAGTCACAAACGCATAATATGCATATGCATGACGTTACCGTTTTCACAAAAATACACTATTTTGTAGTTTACATGGAGAAGATAATGGCAACGTTTTCGAAAACATGCACTTTGAAACCCGTTTTAAAAACTTTGCATTTTTAGGCACCCTGTTGTTGTGTAAATGAACAGCCAAAACGCATTAAAAAAAAATTCTGTTTGTAATTGAAAATGTGAAAATCTGTGAGTTCCTATCCTTTTTGTTCAGTATGTTTTCCACACTAGTCCCGCCAACATCTAGAGAACAAGGAAGTGTTGCAACTGTTTCAGAGGAGCTAAAATTGGTACCATAGACATCTTGGTCATTTTTTTCACAATTATACTTTTCTTTCTTTTTCCCAGACAGTCTTTGTTTGGTGAGTCCTCAAACTGGCATGTGCCTCCATTCCTTAGGAATTTTCCCTCCGTTTCATCCAGGTGGGCCATAGAAAGGAATGAGGTTTATAACTTCAGGCCATTGTTTTAAGTTGTACTTCCTGGTATGTCTTTTAGCAAATAAACAGACGAGGGCTTTGGCCATGGTGGAGTGAGTGGCAAGAGGTAAAATTCTCATGGAAAAAAGATGAGAATGGAGAAAGACGTGAGGATTTTGCACGTAGCAAAGCCACAGATGAAAAGAGGAACACCTGGTGCACATCCTGAAACATATTGGTGCAGCATCTTGCAGTTCTGCTGTTTAGAACATCTCCTTTTTTTGTTTATTGTAGAAGATCTCCGTGTCCAACATGGTGCAGAGTGGTTTCTTCCTCATGTCTTTGTCAAGTAGTTTCTGCCATGGTAAATGCCTGTGGCGGGACAGCGGAGCAGTCATGCAATTCTTTGCTTCTCAGCGTGCGTGTCACTGTTGATGTTGTATCGTGTTTCAAAAAAAACAAAGGTCAAGTGCCGCCACATGGATAACAGGTTGTGTGATAGGCTCACCCAAACAACACTGAGACTGTTAATGAGGCCGTGTGTTGTTTATAGGCATCCAGACAGTACCAAGCCCTCAAGCTGGTTTGTTTCAGTGGACAAAAGCAGATGTTTTCTTACCTCGTCGTGCAGAGTTCATGCTCTTTTATGTCCTGTTGCCAGTGTTGGGGGTAACGCATTGCAAGTAATGCAAGTCATGTAATCCGATTACTTTTTTCAAGTAACTAGTAAAGTAACTCATTCCTTTTTAATTTACAACAAAATATCGGAGTTACATTTTCAAATAAGTAAGTTACTTTGTTTTCCCTTTTATTCCGTGACATACAGTGTTGGGGGTAACACATTACAAGTAAGTAATGTTACTTTACTAGTTACTTGAGAAAACTAACTCAAGTTACCTGTAATGCGTTACCCCCAACACTGGGTGTCAGTGAATAAATGAGAAAACAAAGTAACTGGCATTACTTATTTGAAAAAGTAACTCAGAATTTTCTTGTAAATTAAAAAGTAATGTTACTTTACTAGTTACTTGAGAAAACTAACTCAAGTTACCTGTAATGCGTTACCCCCAACACTGTATGTCACGGAATAAAAGGGAAAACAAAGTAACTTACTTATTTGAAAAAGTAACTCCGATATTTTGTTGTAAATTAAAAAGGAATGAGTTACTTTACTAGTTACTTGAATAAAGTAATCTGATTACGTAACTCATGTTTTTAATTTACAAGAAAATTCTGAGTTACTTTTTCAAATAAGTAATGCCAGTTACTATGTTTTCTCATTTATTCACTGACACCCAGTGTTGGGGTTAACGCATTACAAGTAACATGAGTTACGTAATCAGATTACTTTATTCAAGTAACTAGTAAAGTAACTCATTCCTTTTTAATTTACAACAAAATATCGGAGTTACGTTTTCAAATAAGTAAGTTGCTTTGTTTTCCCGTTTTATTCAATGACGGCATACAGTGTTGTGGGTAGCATTACAAGTAACATGAGTTAACGTAATCAGATTACTTTATTCGTTTAACTAGTAAAGTAACTCATTCCTTTTTAATTTACAACAAAATATCGGAGTTACTTTTTCAAATAAGTAATTACTTTGTTTTTCCCTTTTATTCCGTGACATACAGTGTTGGGGGTAACGCATTACAGGTAACTTGAGTTAGTTTTCTCAAGTAACTAGTAAAGTAACATTACTTTTTAATTTACAAGAAAATTCTGAGTTACTTTTTCAAATAAGTAATGCCAGTTACTATGTTTTCTCATTTATTCACTGACACCCAGTGTTGGGGTTAACGCATTACAAGTAACATGAGTTACGTAATCAGATTACTTTATTCAAGTAACTAGTAAAGTAACTCATTCCTTTTTAATTTACAACAAAATATCGGAGTTACGTTTTCAAATAAGTAAGTTGCTTTGTTTTCCCTTTTATTCCGTGACATACAGTGTTGGGGAGTAGCGTACGTACAAGTAACATGAGTTAGTAATCAGTTACTTTATTCAAGTAACTAGTAAAGTAACTCATTCCTTTTAATTTACAACAAAATATCGGTGTTACTTTTTCAAATAAGTAAGTTACTTTGTTTTCCCTTTTATTCCGTGACATACAGTGCTGGGGGTAACATTACAAGTAACATGAGTTACTTTTCCCAAGTAACTAGTAAAGTAACATTACTTTTTAATTTACAAGAAAATTCTGAGTTACTTTTTCAAATAAGTAATGCCAGTTACTTTAATTTTCTCATTTTATTCACTGACACCCAGTGTTTGAGTTAACTTATTACACAAGTAACATGATTACACAATCAGATGCACTATTCAAGTAACTAGTAAAGTAACTCATTCCTTTTTAATTTACAACAAAATATCGGAGTTACGTTTTCAAATAAGTAAGTTGCTTTGTTTTCCCTTTTATTCCGTGACATACAGTGTTGGGGGTAACGCATTACAAGTAACATGAGTTTCGTAATCAGATTACTTTATTCAAGTAACTAGTAAAGTAACTCATTCCTTTTTAATTTACAAGAAAATTCTGAGTTACTTTTTCAAATAAGTAATGCAAGTTACTTTGTTTTCTCATTTATTCACTGACACCCAGTGTTGGGGTTAACGCATTACAAGTAACATGAGTTACGTAATCAGATTACTTTATTCAAGTAACTAGTAAAGTAACTCATTCCTTTTTAATTTACAACAAAATATCAGAGTTACTTTTTCAAATAAGTAAGTTACTTTGTTTTCCCTTTTATTCCGTGACACACAGTGTTGGGGGAAATGCATTACAAGTAACTTGAGTTAGTTTTTTCAAGTAACTAGTAAAATAACATTACTTTTTAATTTACAAGAAAATTCTGAGTTATTTTTTCAAATAAGTAATGCCAGTTACTTTGTTTTCTCATTTATTCACTGACACCCAGTGTTGGGGTTAACGCATTACAAGTAACATGAGTTACGTAATCAGATTACTTTATTCAAGTAACTAGTAAAGTAACTCATTCCTTTTTAATTTGCAACAAAATATCGGAGTTACTTTTTCAAATAAGTCCATGACACACAGTGTTGGGGGTAAGGCATTACAAGTAACTTGAGTTAGTTTTTTCAAGTAACTAGTAAAATAACATTACTTTTTAATTTACAAGAAAATTTCTGAGTTACTTTTTCAAATAAGTAATGCCAGTTACTTTGCTTTCCCATTTATTGACTGTCAGCTCTCCTGTCACCATATTGAGAGAAATCAGGTAAGTGCAGAGGCGTTGTGTGTGTTGTGTAAACATGACGGTTACCGTAACTCTAGACTAAACATGAACATGCATTTACTCAAAAATGTAACTTTTTATATTGAAAACAAACAAGCCCAAATTTAAAAAGTAACACAAAAGTAATGTAACGCATTGCTTACCATAAAAAGTAACTAACGTAATTAGTAACTTTTGAAGGGAGTGACACATTTTGTAATGCATTACTTTTAAAAGTAACTTTCCTAACACTGCTAACAGCTCTCATTTAAACATGTTGAGAGAAATTGCTTAGGCACTTCCTTCAGCCTGAGGCTTATTTATTTCACTTTTGGTGTGAGGCCCTTACAGTTGCCAAAATTATAATTTTGGGTTTTTTGTTATTAAAAAACAAATCAGCAAGCCCAGCCCAGGTGACAAAAAGTAACATATTGCATCAAAAAGTAACTAAGTAATCCAATTAGTTACTTTTTATGGAGCAACGCAATATTGTAATGCATTACTTTTAAAAATAACTTTCCACAACACTGTCTGTTGCAAATCAAAACTCCCAGCCCTTGCTTTCATCTTCTGGCCAGCTTTGGTGTCTTATAAATGACTAGACCACATGTCCGACATCAGGGTTATTCTTTGACTTTATTTGTTTAACAGTTTCTTCCTCTGCAGGTCAGCTTTGTGATGATTGTTATGATCTGTCACTGGTCACTTCAGCCAGTCACTACAAAAAGACAAAAATACATCTCAGGTACAAATATAGGGATATTGTCCTAACTGTGTTATGGTTATAACTTCCCCTGGCCCTGGGTGAACAGCAGTACATAAAATTACAGTATAAGAAAAATTATTATTTAGGGCTATCTCACGAGCACACCCTTCCATATCTGAACAACCAAATGGTTTTTAAAGCCTTGTCGACTCACTAATGCAGCTGCCATATTAATTAGCAGAGTCAAGGCTCTGAGTGCGTTTACATGTACAATCTACTGGTTATGCCTAATTATGTGGTCATGTAAATTCATTAAACAGGGTTATTTTTTATGGGGGGGGGTAATATAATGTTTTTAAAGAAAATAAATAAAAACGGCAAACCTAGATTTTTTTTCCTATTACTCTGATATCACTTTGCATGCAAAGCATTGTCCTGCATAGTTACGTTTTTAGAATAAAGGCCCATTCACACCAACAATATACTATATTAATGTCCACACTAGCTCATAAAAACATTGTTTATTATAAGAATAAGCTGTAGTTTTGTCATCTGCCACTTTAAATGCTTGAGCTCTTTAATTCAGGATGGATTCTGATTGGCTGTCAAAGTTGTTATTGTTCATCGGCTGGAAAAAAAATATTTCTGATTCGATCTAGATTTTTTTAAAGTTAAAAACTTTCCATTTTATCATGAAAAAATGAACAAATCCATTACGTTCTCCAAACTCTGCTGTTACAATGAAACTCAATCTGTAGAAATGCTTTCGTTTTTACTGTATGCAATTATGCCTGTATAATTCCAGCCGCTGCAAACAAGTGCTTTTTTGTCTCAGTCTTAACTCAAACCACACACGCTCGGCCTCTCGTCTATTATCAGCGAACACATCTCTGCCGCCACCGGCCAGGAACTGCAATGAGGTCATGAAGTGGCACGGCTTTCAATCAGGTCCTCTCCTGAGCTGGCCGTTCTCACGGGCCGCTGTTGACTCTACTTTGGGAGGGTCTGGACGCTTTGAAGCGCTATGTAAAAACTGTACAAACACAAATGTGCTTGAGGATGATGGCATCTGTGTTTGTGCTGAGGCCTTTGATATGATCCATGTTACACGACTCACCCCGAGCTTATCTGTAATACTCACCGACTGTGCTGAGCACCAGCTGATATGTAATATCAATAAGGGGAACGCCCAGAATATAAACAGCCCGCTCGTCCCCTTCTTCTCCCGTCTGACCCTCGAGCTCATGAAGGTGAGGCTGTGGTGTTTGGCATGGACGGAGGAAATCGAATCCGTCCATTTATTAGTTCCCGAAGGCTGTGTTGTTGTAAGGATTAGGGATGAAAAAAGGCGACAGGATTAATGCCACAGCAAGACAAACATGCGCCAAGCGTTATTTCCCTGCATAAAAGCCATTTTGCTGCTGGCTTGTTCCTCTGCCCACCCTTTCCTCTGTACCTCCATTTAAACGAAGGGATTGGGTTACACTTTATTTTGTAGTCTTTAACGGCAGAATTTACTTCAAATGTGCTTTGCTTTAATATAATAAAGCACTTGAGCAAAAGAAAAGAGAGTCTCGCCAAAGTTTTCTGGCCACGTTTGTGTGATTTTCCTTTTTATCTCTCTTTTCATCACATGTTTGAAAAGATTTCAGTTCCAGTGATCTTGGGATGTACATTTTGACTTTTTGCAGTCATTGGATTTTCTGTTTGAACAAATGTCAGGTCATTCTTTGGCAAGATAAAGTAAAACGAATAAAATGGAAAACATAAATCCTTTTCTGAATATTTTACAGCATTTTTCCATTTAGAAGTCATGTGTGAACAGAAGCTGTTGTCGAAATGCCAGAAAAATCTGCTCTGGTTCTTAAGTTCTTAAGGAAGTGATGTTGTACTACTCCATGTTGTTTAATTCTAAGTCTGTGAAAAAAGTCGAAAGTCTTGATTATTAATTTCAAGGATTCCCAAACTTTTTTGTGACCCAAATCTCTTTGAACTTTTTCCTTATGGGGTGATATTTGCCACCTTAAATTGATTTCCAGGGGCATTTTTACTTTTATAATGGCAATTTTTTCTAACCTTATCAGATGTATGTATCAAATTCTTACATCTAATCAATAAATTCAATTAGAATAACAAGACACTATATGCTTTTACCAATCTAATAAAATCAGTATCAACAAAATCCAATTTTGCATTACAGGAATGGCACAGAAGCTGCATCTAAGATGCATTTAGATGGCATCTTTAGATGTATCTACACTGCAAACAATCCAATGAGATTTAAAAAAAAAAAAAAAAAAAAAAAATGGATATTGAAATATTACCTTTTTTTAATGAAATGATACTCTTTAAACATGTAACTTAACCACCAGTAGGAGGCTTAATGAGTGAATTATTCACTCAACCAATTCATCCAAACAACTGATTCATTCAAGAATGAAGCAAGTGACTGTCTTTATGAATGGATCTTTGAATCATTGATTTGTTCAAAAAAGCTGATTCATTTAAGAAGGAAAGTTTTGAGCTATTTTTGTTGACAACATCAATCAAAAACAGTATTGAGTCAATATTGAGTCTTATTAAATTAAACTTGTAATATTTACTTGTTTAATCTGGAGTGGCACAGAAGCTGCGTCTAAACATTTGAATACTGAAATATGACATTATTATTATAAAATGAAATTATACTTTAAATATGAAACTAAAACCACCACACTGTAAAAAAAAAAAGTTGAGCAAACAAAAATTTAAGGCAACCAGCTTCAGCAGATTTTTGAGTTTTCTCAACTTATTTTTTTAGGAGATTTTTGAGTTCTCTCAACTTTTTGTTGTATAAACTTAAAACAACAAGGTGAGAAAACTCAAAAATCTGCTGAAGCAGGTTTCCTTAAACTTTTTAAGTTTGCTCAACTTTTTATTATTATTTTTTTTTACAATGCTCTCAAAAATTGAGAGAACTTAAACATTTAAGGCAACCAGCTTTAGCAGATTTTTGAGTTTTCTCAACTTCTTGTTTTAATTTTATCCAAATAAGTTGAGAGAACTCAAAAATCTGCTGAAGCTGGTTGCCTTAAATTTTTTAAGTTTGCTCAACTTTTTTTTTTTTTTACAGTGCAGTAGGAGGCTTAATGAGTAAGTCATTGAATTATTCACTCAACCAGTTCATGCAGATGACTGATTCATTTAAGAACGAAGCGAGCAACAGTCTTTATAAATGGACTGTTGAATCATTGAAAGGTTCAAAAATGCTGAATCATTCAGGAAGGAAACACCACTGTATGTTGCTTGGTTTTGGATGAATTTTGTGGACAAGACAGAACTAAAACAGTCATTTAACTCACAATATTAACTACTTGTTCTTTGATTTGCAATCATGCTGATATAACAGCATTCTTACTCATGTGATTATTGCTTAATTGTCTCATATAGAAATGTAAGACAAAAAAACCCATATATTGAATTTTAGGGTTCTAACTGCATTCTAATAATGCTTGTTTTTCTTTTGCAACAATTACAATAATACCATAATACCGTCTTCCCTCTATCTTTACATGCTATCCCTCAAACTTAAGCTTACTTTCCAATCTGTTCCTCTGTCTTTACCTTTACTTCACTGTGTCATCTCACGTTCTGGCAGGTCTCTGAATGAGCATCGCCCCTTCATCCTTCATTCCTCCATCCAGATGAAAGGCTCCAGCATTCCTCCCTCTGCTTGTGTGGTCTCTTCAGTAGGAGCGACGTAATGCTGTCACCGCTGGCCCAGCATGCATGTGTTTGTGTGTTTAGACCTGCTCTCACTGATGGCTGATGGTCATTTTCCACCTGAGAGGTTCATGGATGTTTATTGTTCAGTAGAATTGGGAGCATATTTCAGCGGAGATCGTGCTGAGTGAGGATTTCGCTCACTGATGTCCTTATGGATTTTCTAGCAGGCTGGTGATACAGTGTGAGCTTTATCTGTGATCTCGAGCGATAGATATGTCGTAGCTTATATTCAGGTGATATAGTTGGATGAGGTCTGAATATGTTATGATTAATGAGAAGCACGTGCATGCTGAAGTATTATAACAGATGGTTCACATTCTTCTCTGTGGTCATCATGCAGAAGTCTGTCGACGCCGTCAAGTGTGAGAGGTTTGCTAAGGATGCTGGGTAAATGGATGAGAATTCCTGAAAGTCAGAAGAAACAAATAAGAAAGATTCTTAAGTCTCTGAGAACCTGACACCTTGTCTTCTGGAGACTCCAGGTAGGTCGTAGTTTTGGAAAATGGTGGCGCTGGAGACTAAATGGTTCCTGATGGTTTTACACCTAATTCTTCACATTAATTCTTAATTCTTTTGCAGTTAACATGCGTCTTTTCTTCTCCACCTGTTTTTTTTTTTCTGACCCCGCTGACCCAATGGGCATTTTGCTGTCCAGTGGTTATAACTTTGCAAATTCTAGTATTGCATCCTTCTCATGGGCATTTAATAATTTTTGACTTTCCAGTCTGAGTTAAATCTCTTTTTTGGCTCATATTATCCACCTGCTTAATAATTCTGCACACCTAAGGAGTTTTCACTTCCAGCCTTCATGGACTATTATATATCACTTATAAATGATTAAATACAAAATGAATAGTAGTTATTTAGATTAATGTGGTTTGGAATTGATAAAATGTGCTTGGAAAAAAATATGATCAGAATATCAGCTTATGGATGGATGGATAACTTTTTACATGCATCTGACCTTTTAATTTACTGTAGAAAATGCATTACATGTATATATACAGTACATATATGTGACCCTGGAGCATAAAACCAGTCTTAAGTGTCAATTTTTCAAAATTGAGATTTATACATCATCTGAAAGCTGAATAAATAATCTTTCCATTTATTTATTTATATA